>OY755204.1:1553352-1649916 GCA_963576765.1 Draba incana | reverse complement strand
TATCTACAATGAGCCAGGACCCTGCAGCTTTGCATATCTCTGAAATCCTTTTAAGAAGCTGTTCAGGGACATATGTGCCGCTCGGGTTACCAGGATTCACAACACTTACAACTTTTGGGGTTGGTTTAGACTCAGCGAGAGTCTTCTCTAGCCAATCTAGATAAAAAGAGACTCATAGTCACAACTTAAAGTTACCAAGTCATGAAAATGTGATACAAAGTTACCTGCGTCGGGATAAAGAGTCTCTGGATGACCAGGACCAATGATTATGTCGGTGACTCCTGTCATCTGAAAGGCCATGTAAGAATTGAAGAAGTATGGCTTAAACATGACCACTGAATCACCGGCATCACATAATGTAAGAACAAGATTCACAAACGCCTGCATTCGATACAAAAACAGAGTAATAAGACTACAAGAAACCAAAACAAAAGGAAAGCAATAGTACGGAAAGACCGGTTTTTTACCTGATTGGCACCAGCAGTAACCATCACTGCTGATTTAGTTAGCTTGTTTTCTTCACGCAGCTTCAGAACAAACACGAGGAATCACGAATAAACAAACTCATGAGCAAAGATGATCACTTTACTGGATTCAAAGAAAAAGTTATGGTTACCTTTTTGGTAAGAGCTTCTCGTAACTCAGGAATACCTTCATCAGGACCATAAGAACTAACCATAGGATCCCACACAAGCTCCTTAACCTTTTCTAAGGCCTTTTGAGGGGGTTGCCAATAAACCACTCCCTACAATCACATGAACATGATTATGTCTTTGTTTCAATGAGCAACAGGGCAATGGAATCTTCATACTAAACATATGTCCATGTTCCAAAACAAAATAAGCTTAACTAGAGATTGAGTATAGTACAAGTAGAACACTCACGAATTCCAAAGTCACAACTATATATATTTACAAACCTGACCAAGGGACATAAGGTTCGTCAATTCTCCCATTAATTTCCGAATCTGCACGCAAAACCAAAAAACAATTCACACAACGAGACACCAAAACCAAAAACAATCCGAAGAGAGGAGTAGGAGGTTGACCTGAGTCGTTACAGGAACATCAGTTCCCAAAATTCTCCTCGAAAGCATCTCAAACGAACCCATTTCGATATCTCTCTCTCTCTCAAATCTAACAAAGACGACGAATTTCGATTTCCAGAAACTGAAAGGAGTGATTTTGCGACTAGAGGTCGAATTGTTTGATCCATATATATATATGAACTTTGTGAAGATGAGAACTTTATGAACATGTTTATTCAAACCGAAACAAGGATAAGCTCTAACTAGAGTTTATATAAGTTAACTTGGGTTAAGCTAAGGATTTGCTTTTAGGACCACAAGTAGCAACAGCTCTGATGGTTTTGGTTATGGCAAAATAAAAGGAGAGTTTGTCCACTTGTGTCTTATGTGTTGCAATTATGAGTAGAAAATATAAAGACCCTAGCTAAAATTTGTATTTCATTTGGTTGATGGGAGTTGCCATTTTGTGCTTGTTTCATCAGTGCAGCGGAATGGGAATAAACATGATGATAAACTTCACTAAGCTATGGCACAAGCTCACAATCCAAAACCATGAGCATTGTGACTGACTTTCCAATTAGAGATTTGTTTCCCTAAGTTACAGAAAGCTGTATAGTTGTATATACAACAACAATGTATGTATGTATGAAAACAAACAAAAAATGTGTAAGAAGTATAGCTAGGTTCTTCTCTTCTTGTGTGGCTTAGTTTTGATACCTAAAAACAATGGAACCTCCTAATTTCTTATTTCGAAAGGCCGTTTAAATGTTGATTCTTTTTAACGGGGACTCCCTCCAATTCGATGTAGTTTAACTCGAATGAATGGTAGATTTGAGTAGTCTACACTCGAATCATAACAACCAATAAAACATGCAATCTGATTTTTATATATCGTTCAACATTTCTAAGAACACACTCATAAACTTGGCACACAAGGAACTAGTGAAGGAAACAGAGGATAGTAACAAAATAGATGAAATTTTTTCCCAAGATCAACTAATTAGTGTCTTTTCATTTTCTTCTAATTAGTGTCTTCAATAACAAGTCAAAGTAATGTGTGCTTGTAATCTCTCCGTCTCTTTATAATATTTGTTTTTGTCTTTATAGTGTCTTTAGTTTCTTGTTATCTCGATCAAGTATACGTTGTAATATCTAGTCTATTGGTTGTGTCTTTTCTTCGACTTTTTGTTTTCAAATGGCTTTCTTAATTTTCTGCTTTTATTTGCGTTAATTAGTTTGATGTCATGAGCGTAACACACAAGTAAATAATTACGTTAGAGATATGAGAGAAGATTACTTCATCAACAAGTTAGAATGTGAAGGGTGGTTTAAAAAGGTTAGTAGACATTATTAGGTAAATGTTTTAAAGTGAATCATTACAAAAGATTATATGTTGAACATTCTTATATTTTATTTTGATTTGTTTTGCTCAAAAATCGCTTAAATTTGTTACTGTTTTTTTTTTTGTTAGTTTTACCAAACCTAATGAATCATATTAGTATAGACATTGACTTTTGTATTCTAGTTGTTTATTATATGACTTTGTGGATGTTATTTATAATAATCTATTATGTTATTCTTTCTCGCTTAAGTTAATTATGTTTGGATTTTTTTTTTCATTTTCAATATTTTGAATAAATTTTCATAAAACATTTTATGTGGAAATGTTGAGAGCAACTCAAATGTGTCTACAAAACAGGGTAAACATATTCTAAAACCTTCGTCGAATTTCGTAAGTTTTTTTATGTGTTCGAGAATAAATCTCTTGATGACATTATTCAAAGAGGAACAAAGAGATCATGAATATTTTGTAAATGAAAACAAAAAAAACTTACATTTTCTTCATATAAGCGAGAGAGGAATCTTATTAAATTGAATAAAACAAACACCATTCGAGAATAGAAGAATCTTGGAGGGGTTTTCGAAATACTAGACGATTAAATTCTTAGTGGCTTTTACCCCCTCTTTGTAGACATGTTTAATAAGAGATCGTATTCCTTTGAGCTTGTTCATCTTCCTTTTCTTTCTTCTTTATGTTTTTTTTACAATGAAATCTTGATGGCGTTATAGATAATGTCATCAAGAAATTTGCTTTTTAAGACACACAAAAAAAGATGAAGAAACTTGACTTATGTACATTGTAAATTAAGAATCTTGGCCGGTTGCATGGTAACCTTCATGTTGGAGTTTTTAGCATATGTTATTGTATACATGTTTACAAAGAAGAATAACATAATATATCTTGAAAAAACAACCACCACAAAGTCACACAATAAACAACTAGGATACAAAATCCAATAACTATAGTGTTTTTTTTTATATGAATCATACGGTTTCATATAAAAGAGAAAGTAAAAATTGTGCAAACAATGTGCAAACAATTTCACATATATGAGATAAGACCATTTCTAATTATTCACTTCATAATTGATAACTCAATGTTTTAGAATTTTGTAAGCTCTTTGTTTGTATTATATCTACCATATACCATATGAGAAACTTCTAGGTCTGTCAAGAAACTTCTAGGTCTCGAAGAGGGTTGTGAAATCCAACCGTGTATTTCCCAAATTTCACCTCCTCCGTTTTGATTTCTAGTAATTCTCTCACTTTCTCGGCTCCAGCTCGGTGCATTGTGTCCATCTCTCCCGCCATTTTAGCGGCATTCACCGCTTTCACCCCTCCCTACATTGCCGGGGCGAAGAAAGTCATGGACATTCTAGGTTTCGACGTCCATGCTTGGGTGCCATTTGTTGACCAAAACATGAGCCTGGGAGCGAAGTGGTCGTATACTCATAAAGAGAAAATTAAGACGCCGGGTCCGAACGACACAGAGATCAAGGAAGAGATCAGCTACGATTTAAAGTTCAAGACCACGGAGCGAGCTGGTCATGTGACATTGAGCGTCAAGTACGACACTCAGAATGACACGATCGAAGAGGTCGCTGCTTAGCGGTCGGAGATGATTATCGAGTCTTAATCTATTATATGTTGTCATATTCTGCTTCTTATATTTAATAATGTGTAAGATTGAGTCTTAATCTTACTATTAGTTGTCTTCTTCATCTACTTATGTAACCGTCAGTAACCTTTTGTAATATATAATCTTATTATATTGGTTTGATGTCGTGCGAATTAGGAGAAGATTACTTGATCAACAAGATAGAATACAAAGGCTAGTACATAAGTCAAGTTTCATACATACATACATTGTTGTTGTATATACAACTATTCAGCTTTCTGTAACTTAGGGAAACAAATCTCTAATTGGTAAGTCAGTCCTACATATTATTGGGCCTAGGCCGATATTAAGCCAATCTCAGTTTTTAACACTCTCTTAATGGACTTGGTGGAAAATGTGTGAGAAGTATAGCTAGGTTCTTCTCTTCTTGTGTGGCTTAGTTTTGATACTTAAAAACAATGGAACCTCCTAATTTCTTATTTCGAAAGGCCGTTTAAATGTTGATTCTTTGACGGGGACTTCCTCCAATTCGATGTAGTTTAACTCAAATGAATGATAAATTTGATTAGTCACTCGAATCATAACAACCAACAAAACATGCAATCTGATTTTTATATATCCTTCAACATTCCTAAGAACACACTCATAAACTTGGCATACAAGGAACTAGTGAAGGAAACAGAGGATAGTAACAAAATAGATGGACTTAGGGTTTAGTCTAGGAAAACAGAAGAGATCATTATTGCCGAGGAAGGTGCATAGATCTCCAACGTTCTCTGTGTAACACATTTTCATATCTTCCTCTTCTGTAAGCACCATCAACCGGTTTGTTCTTTGACCCAAGAATATGATCGCCATTTGTTTAAACATGTCCAAAGGTCCAAAGGTTTTGTCAAAATAGTTGCAAGGAGTTGTAAAAATGTTCAAAAGTTTCAATTATGTCTCTCTCACCTTTTTTGTATGTTCTCATTTGCACTCTATAATGGATTTGTTTAACAAAATCCACTTTTTTGTGTGTGTTCTCATTATCCTACTAATTGAATAATTTTTTTTGCAAAGTGCCAGTGATAAAGACGTTTTCTTTTGTTGTGTCCTAATTAAATGAAACAAACCTCTCTATATATGTAGTACAAAATGATGGATTTTGGTATAACTTTTAAAAAAAAAATTGACCGTAAATAACTAGGATGGGATAAAAAAAAATATGAAAAATAAAGCATTGAATCAGATAAAAATTCAGTTTATTTTACTTTATTATTTTTTTACCAAACCTAATGGTTCATATCGGTAGATCACTTTATTATTTCTCTATTATGTTTTTCTTTCTAGCTTATGTTTAGAATTTTTTTTTTTTTCCATTTCCAATAATGTGGAGCAGTTTTTAAGAAAATAATAATGAAAGTTTCAATGTGGAAATGTTGAGAACAACCATGCGAAAGAATCTCAAATGTTTCAACAAAAGAGATGTAAAATATTCTAAAAACTCCATCAAGTTTCATTATTTTTCTTTTTTTTTCATTTGTTTTTGTGTCTTAAAGAGCAAATCTCTTGATGACATTGTAGATTGTTCAAAGGGGGTGTTAAATTAAGAAACCTTGTCTAAGATCATCTAAAATGAAGGCGTTAATTTAGGGAGGATGTTGATTTTGGGTGTTGAAATGGGACATCTAATTGAAATCTTTTTTTTTTAATACATAAATGAAATCTTGTGACCATAGCAGAGGTGGCCAAGTAAGGACATAAACTACACCTTGAAATTTTTTTCCAAGATCAACTCCTTTGTGTCTTTTCATCTTCTTCCAATTAGTGTCTTGAATAACAAGTCTAAGAGATATGTGCTTGTAATCTCTCTGTCTTTATAATATATGTTGTTGTCTTTATAGTGTCTTTAGTTTCTTGTTATCTCGATCAAGTATACGTTTGTAATATCTAGTCTATTGGTTGTGTATTTTCTTCGGCTTTTTGTTCCAAATGGCTTTCTTAATTTCTGCTTTTATTGGCGTTAATTAGTTTGATGTCATGAGCGTAACACACAAGTAAATAATTACGTTAGAGAAATAAGAGAAGATTACTTCATCAACAAGTTAGAATGTGAAGGGTAGTTTAAAAAGGTTAGTAGACACTATTAGGAAAATGTTTTAAAGTGAATCATTACAAAAGATTATATGTTGAACATTCTTATATTTTATTATGATTTGTTTTGCTCAAAAATCGCTTAAATTTGTTTTTTTTTTTTTTGTTATTTTTACCAAACCTAATGATTCATATTAGTATAGACATTGACTATTGTATTCTAGTTGTTTATTATATGACTTTGTGGATGTTATTTATAATAATCTATTATGTTATTCTTTCTCGCTTATAAGTTAATTATGTTTGGATTTTTTTTTTTCATTTTCAATACTGTGAATAATTTTTCATAAAACATTTTATGTGGAAATGTTGAGAGCAACTCAAATGTATCTACAAAACAGGGTAACATATTCCAAAACCTTCGTCAAATTTCGTAATCTTTTTTTATGTCTTAGAGAATAAATCTCTTGATGACATTAGAGATGATTCAAAGAGGAACAAAGAGATCATGAATATTTTGTAAATGAAAACAAAAAAAACTTACATTTTCTTCATATAAGCGAGAGAAGAATCTTATTAAATTGAATAAAACAAACACCATTCGAGAATAGAAGAATCTTGGAGGGGTTTTCGAAATACTAGACGATTAAATTCTTAGTAATGTGATGTTATATTCAACCATATGATTTAAATTCTCAAAGAGACGAGTTCGAGTTCAAGAGCACGGACCGCGCTGGTCGTTTGACATTGACCGCCAAGCACGAAACTCAGATTGACACGATCGGAGAGGTCGCTGCTTAAGGAAACAGATGATTTCTGAAGATCGAGTCTACTTATAAGTAAGCGCATTCTAATATCGAGTCTGGTTGGGTCTTTTTCTTCTTCTTCTATTAAGTAACCTTAAAAAGTATCGAGTCTTAATATATTATATATATGTTGCATCTTATCCTGCTTCTTATATATAGTAATTTGTAAGATTGAGTCTTAATCTTACTATTAGTTGTCTTCTTCATCTACTTCTGTAACCCTTTGTAAGATTGTGTCTTTTTAATCTTCTTCTGTTTATTATATTGGTTTGATGTCATGCGAATTAGGAGAAGGTTACTTGGTCAACAAGTTAGAATACAAAGGCTAGTTTAAAAAACAAACTAAGCTCTCCAAGTCCATTAAGAGAGTGTTAAAAACTGAGACTGGCTTAATATCGGCCTAGGCCCAATAATATGTATAATAGTGCATTTTTTGTACGTTTTCCAATATAGTAAAAATAGTAATCTAAATAAAAAAACATATTCAAACTCTATAAAGCCGTTAATAATTCCAAAATCAACAAAATAGTTTATTTTTGAAATATTTCTCTCCTTATATTTTTGCATGCCGTAATCTTCTCCTAATTCTCTACCGTAATTATATTTAATTGTGCCTTAAAGCTCATAACATCAAAGTAACGCAAAAAAAAACAGAGAATTAACAAATCCAGTTGGTAAAAAAGTAGAAGAAGAAGAAGAAGAATTACACACCAACAATAGATTATCATTAATACCAAATATTACAAACGAGTTGATCGAGATAGCAGGAAACTAAGTAGAAGAAGCTGAAAAGACAACAACAATAGATGATAAAGGCATAGACATAGAGATTACAAGCAAGTTGATCACATCTCTTTGACTTTGACTTGTTATTCAAGCAAGAAACTAGATAGATAGAAGACGAAATTACACGAACCATCTGATCTTGGCCACATGGGAAACTCTTCAAGGTTTATGTTCCCCTCGCCACCTCTGCTAACTTCCGAGTTTCGGTTCCGCGCTCCCCTGTCAGTTCGCAGCGATTGTCTCTATTGGTACTCTTGATCCAAAAGGTAGTCAGTTTCGGTGTTATCGTCTCTATCCCGTCTTCTGCCTCCTCCTTAACCTCCTCCCAGTGAGTGTATGCCACTACCACATAGTTGTTGTTGTTTTGGTCTTGGCCTCTTTCCCAACCCCATACATATTACGTGTCCAATTGCTTAGGGTATCTAGTTTTGCCATCACCCCGGCATCTTTTGCAGCTCTTACCGCATTTTTGTAGGCTTTTTGGAGAGAGGTCGTATCGCATCGACGGGAGAGACGAACACAATGCACCGAGAAAGTGAGAGAGTTACTAGAAATCAAAACTGAGAAGGTGAAATTTGGGAAAGACACGGTTGGATTTCACAACCCCCTTCGAGACCTAGAAGTTTCTTGACCGACTTAAGCATTGAGTTATCAGTTTGGTGAATTTCTTCTATTCTCGAATGGTGTTTGTTTTATTCAATTTAATAAGATTCCTCTCTCGCTTATATGAAGAAAATGTAAGTTTTTTTTTTATTCTCATTTACAAAATATTCATGATCTCTTTGTTCCTCTTTGAATCATCTCTAATGTTATCAAAAGATTTATTCTCGAAGACATAAAAAAGATTACGAAATTCGACGAAGGTTTTAGAATATGTTACCCTGTTTTGTAGACACATTTGAGTTGCTCTCAACATTTCCACATAAAATGTTATATGAAAATTTATTCACAATATTGAAAATGAAAAGAAAAATCTAAACATAATTAACTTAAGCGAGAAAGAATAACATAATAGATTATTATAAATAACATCCACAAAGTCATATAATAAACAACTAGAATACAAAAGTCAATGTCTATACTAATATGAATCATTAGGTTTGGTAAAACTAACAAAAAAAAAAAAAAAACAATAACAAATTTAAGCTATTTTTGAGCAAAACAAATCAAAATAATATTCCCTATTCTGACACTAGGCTACAAGGAAACTTTTGAAACTTGATGCCCCTATAATTATTATATACTTTGATGCCTAACGCAAAAATGCTTCTCTTGAGTCACCTTAGGGCCGGCCTTGACTTCAACATATAATCTTTTGTAATGATTCACTTTAAAACATTTTCCTAATAATGTCTACTAACCTTTTTAAACTACCCTTCACATTCACATTCTAAAACATTTCCTAATGATGAAGTAATCTTCTCTCATATCTCTAACGTAAGTATTTACTTGTGTGTTACGCTCATGACATCAAATTAATTAACGCCAATAAAAGCAGAAAATTAAGAAAGCCATTTGAAAACAAAAAGTCTAAGAAAAGACACAACCAATAGACTAGATATTACAACGTATTCTTGGACATGGGCTTAAATAAAAGCCACGGTGCCAAGGTTTTGCTAGAGGGGAGGACATACATCTGAAGATTAGACAAGATTAATCTAATATATAAGTAAAGTCCAACCAAATTAGTATGAGTCTTTTTGGGAAGGAGCCCGAAGATAAATCCGTGCGGACAATATCATACTAATTTGGGAAGTTGGACATGGGCTTAAAAAGCTTCTCAACATTTCCTTCACTAGTTCCTTGTATGCCAAGTTTATGAGTGTGTTCTTAGGAATGTTGAACGATATATAAAAATCAGATTGCATGTATTGTTGGTTGTTATGATTCGAGTGTAGACTAATCAAATCTATCATTCATTCGAGTTAAACTACATCGAATTGGAGGGAGTCCCCGTTAAAAAGAATCAACATTTAAACGGCCTTTCGAAATAAGAAATTAGGAGGTTCCATTGTTTTTAGGTATCAAAACTAAGCCACACAAGAAGAGAAGAACCTAGCTATACTTCTTACACATTTTTTTTTTTGTTTTCATACATACATACATTGTTGTTGTATATACAACTATTCAGCTTTTTGTAACTTAGGGAAACAAATCTCTAATTGGAAAGTCAGTCACAATGCTCATGGTTTTGGATTGTGAGCTTGTGCCATAGCTTAGTGAAGTTTATCAAGAAGTTTATCATCATTTTTATTCCCATTCCGGTGCACTGATGAAACAAGCACAAAATGGCAACTCCCATCAACCAAATGAAATACAAATTTTAGCTAGGGCCTTTATATTTTCTACTCATAATTGCAACACATAACGGGAAAACATTAGAAGATGAGTCATTCGGTTCCTCTTGAACTATGCTTAGTGATACCTCAGATGTTCTTGTGTGTGACAATGTATCCAAAGAAAACCTATTTGATTCCCTCTCGTTTTGTCTACTTAAACGTCCTATTTCTTGAATTGAATCAATGCTTGTGTGTGGCAATACAAGCCGCTTAAACTCGGAGAATAGCGAAGAGAGAAGTCTAACTTCATCCATTCTAGCTTCCCTAGATTGATCAAGAAACAACAGAAATAAGCATCATCTGTATGAAAACAAAAACAAAAGAAATAGTATTTGCCTTGTGTGGATAAGGTTTCCTTTGCAAGTAAATTGTATTTGACAAGTAGCAGGAGCTTGTTGACAAAAAAAGTTCGCTTTCTTGGACTTAAGATCTTCTTCCATTTTCCTGAAGAAAAGTTAACAAGAACGACAAGAAGCGAGCAAATTAACATGAGATTTTCAAAGGTGGTTATGTTTTAATCTAAATGAGCTAATACGAATACATAGAATAATGTTTATTTGATGCTGCTCCCATAACAAACTTCCTGATCTTATGATTGTATATTATTTCCACAATCCCTTTCTCAATTGAGTCCTTTTCTCTGCTTGGACCTACACACAAAAAACACAATCTCCTTTAGAAATGGTGAAATTGAAAACAGAGTAAATGACATTATTATCATATGTGATTACATACCCCTTTCTTGAGGCAAATACTAACGTACTCTCGTAGAATCTTGTCTATTTTCACCATTTCTTTTCCTCGGTATGCTCTTACTAATTCTTCATCTGCCGTCGAAGCTTCAAATTTGGTACCCACTTTTGCATCAAAAGTGAAGAGATTTTTTTAAAAGTCAATACCTTTAACACATTGAGTGATCTCAAGTCAAAAGAGGGTTATTTTACTTACAAACAGGGATCATTGGAGATGGTTGGTGAATATGAACAATGCAGATTTTGTTTCCTTTGTAGTTTTCTAATGCCCATATGAGATTTGATGTGTTCTTCCATACAGTTCTCCCAACTGCGATGTATATTTTCTCTTCGAGTATCCGCAAAGAACCGTTTCCTCCATAGCTTGCGAAGAATGGATCTTCTCAGGAAAATGATGAGACAAAATTTAATTTGCAGAATTTTTTTGACAAGTTTTAATATTCCAACATCATTTGAAGGTTTATTTGGACAAGAAGATATCCAATGGCTACACATCTCATGGCTCGAAGGTAAATCAGATCCTCGAGTGCGTACTGAATCTTGGTCAGAACTTATTCGATGCTAAAATCTATGGAACCTGTCCTCCTAATTTTCTAATTTCGAAAGCCCGTTTAAGCTGATTCTTTAATGGGAACTACCTCCAATTCGAAGTAGTTTAACTCGAATAAATGATAAATGATAACAACCAACAAAACATACAAACTGATTATATGTTCCAAATTCCTAAGAAACACACTCATAAACTTGGCATATAAGGAACCTAGTGGAGGAAACAGAGGATATATAGTAGCTAATTAACTAGAGAGACATTGGAGGGATCCAGTGTTACTTGGTGTAACGTGTCTGAAATGCCTAAGCATTGTTTGCGATTAAAGGTTGGTGTTCCTATCATGTGTCTTCGTAACATTGATCTTAAAGGAGGGTTATGTAATGGAACTAGGCTTGTTGTTACTCAATTGGCGCATCATGTGATTTTTGTGTTGTTTACTTTTCTTAAATCAGACTTATGTTATTTGTCTTCTTTCATTATTCAACATATAATTGAGTAAAGACTATACAATAGTTCCAATTTATTTTTACCTTCATAATTTTTACATGAGGGAGGTCCCCCAACATTCCTAGTACGGAAGATGGCATTTTCACGCCAAAGGATCTGGAGATGGAGATATAGATGATGAAATCGATCAAGCCATGAGGGAAATGGTTGATAGGTAGAGTCATTCTTTTTCTTTGTCATAACCAGGATATTTCTTATAATGAATGGTAACACATGAGTCTCCAAGTCATAAATAATGAATGGTTTGAGGGAAATGTTCGATAGGTAAGATATTTCTGATAATGAATGTTACGCATCATTCTCCAAGTAGCTCCTTCAAATTCTTGTACAAATGATTTACATAGATTGTGCAGCCCTATGATGAAATGAAATCAAATAATTGTGCAGCCCTATGATAATTATGAAACGAATAATTATTCATGAAAAGACGCTAGCACTGAGAGAGTAAAGAGAGCATAGATAATAATGAAACGAATACACTAGTACTGAGAGAGTAAAGAGAGCAGAGTAGAGAGGTAATGGAGGAAAACAGTGAGAAACCCATGAGTTTTGGCCAAGAGGTAAATCAGATTTAGGAGTTGGGAGACATTGGAGGGATCCAGTAAGTGAGTGGTGTCCTTGAGAAGGCTGAGGGAGATTTGGGACGGAAGGAACGTGGTTTTCTAGTGGGGATATCGTAAACACCGAAGCCATCGCCTGCGAAATAGATGGAGTTGGAGTTTAGGCCAGGGAATGAGCTTGCCTTGACGCAGAAGGGATCATTATCGCCGAGGAATATGCAGAGATCTCCAATGTCCTCTGTGTAACGCATGTTCATATCTTCCTCTTCTCTAAACACCATGAACCGCTTTGTTCCGCGACACAAGAATGTGATCGGCTTTCCTGGTTGGTAGTTCTGAGCGTACCTACCAAGCAAAAGCACATATAGTTCGTTTAACATACTGTATATATTTTAAGTGTTGTTGTTTTTGGTAATAATAATATTATCCACTTTCAAATTGTTACCATTTGATTAGGAAACGTTGGCCAGAGGGAGACTCCACAAAGTGTACAGTCATGGAACATGAGTCCAAGAGCTCCCACTCGGACTGAGTCAACTGAGGAAGGTTACAGAACCGGAGCTCATGAAGTTTGTAGAGGGGATTACTCTCCTCGAAGAGAGAATCCCATGAGCCCAAGAAGTTGCCTGCAAAACTAGGAATGTAGAACTTTTGATCTCTCTTTGAATACATAATCTTTGACTGATCAAAATAGTCGAAAGGAGTTTTAGCAATGTCCAAAGCCGAGAACTCGTGTTTGCCACCAGGCCTGGAGAAATTGATCTGACGACCTAGACACTTGACAGCAACCGCAAAATCCTTGCTTTGATCAGGTGAACTAGTCATTGCGGCGTTACTGATGGCATCCACTTGAGTACCAAAAAGATGAAACATTTTGTGCAAAAGAATGGTTTTGGGGTTTGATTTGGAGCCACAAGGATTCAAGAAGTCGGTAACGTATACGGCTGTTTCTTGGTTATCATCACACTTGACCGTGAAAACTCCCCATCCATGGGACATTCCGACAAGATAACCTTGACGCAACTCCATGGGATATGCCTTGTCTTTGACAATAACTTCATCGTCCTTAACCGGATCAAAATAGTGGATATCAATTCTTGTATTAATATCCTCTTTAGTTCCATAACCTAAGCTACGATAAATCAAGTAAGGGTTGGTGGTGGAGGAGAAGGTCCTAACGGTGAGGGATCTCTGAGGAAAGCGTAAGGCAAATGGATAAAATTATACATCAGAAGAAGAAAACAGAAACTAGAGGGACATAGAGATAAAATGAGTGTGTGTGTGTGTGAGAGAGAGAGAGAGAGATCTAAGGATCGACTTACGTGGAGAGCAAGTTTGCGGAGAGAGAGCTTGGAAGAGAAGCTGAGAAGCAGAGACGACATAGCTTGTTTGATTATGTGAACTACAAGAAACAAAAGGGTTTTCGAGTTAGACAAGAACAAGTCCTTTCTTTGACTCGACCTAAGACAAAAATGGTATTCTTGCCACAAGATTTCTTCAACTATGTGTACTCTCTCTCTCCTTTTTTTTCTTTCATTATCTGTTTCCATTTTCCTCTCTTTCCAAGTTTCTCCACTTTTCCTTAATAGTATTAGAGTCATAATTAATTAGAGTTTTAGGGTTTAGCAAACTACATTGGCTATTCAGGGTTAAGCAAACTAAATTGGCTAAAGTCATAATTATTTAGAGTTTTGAGCTTTTTAGCAAACTACTTTGGCTAAAGTCCTCTAATTATTTAGCAAAAGGGTTTTTGAGTTGGTCCTTAATCTAAGAAGAAGATTTCAATTATGTCTCTCTGGCCTTTCTTTTTTACTTTGTTCCCAAGTTTCTCCACTTTCCTTTTTTGTCTTGTTAGTATTAAAGTCCATTTATGTACCAGTGATCAAATTTGTACACAAGATTCAAACTCCTATGCACCAAAATATTTTTTCCCTTTCGAGAGAGAGACACACATGATTGAAATCTTTTTTTTGGATACATAATTGAAGAAACCTTGTGGCAAGAAAACCACTTTGGTCTTAGGTCAAGTCAAAGAAAGGACTTGTTCTTGACTAGTTTCTATCTCAGTTCACAGAATCAAAGCAAGCTATGTCGTGTCTACTTCCCAGCCTCTCTTCGAAGCTCTCTCTCCGCAAACTTTCTCTCTTGGTAATATAAAAGCCTTATCCTCTTTTTTTTCCTTCTGTTTCATTCATCACTTAGGCTAAAAGCTTCTCCTCTTTTTTTTGTTTCAGAGATCACAAATTCTTGGGATTCGGACGTTCTCCTCCACCACCAACCCTTACTTGATGTATTGTGCCACCACTTGTCAAGAAGAATACCCTGAGCACGGTTTAATGACCGAGCTCCAGCTCCTCATGTTTGATCCAGCCAGGCAAGAGTATTCCATTGATGATAAGACACTTCCCAAAGAAATGGTCAAGTCTGGGTTGGTCGGAAGTTCCCATGGATGGGGAGTTTTTCTCAAAAACCCTGATTCCATACTACTCAGCGACATTTGCAATCCCTCCTCGAGCTCAACACCACCCAAGATCATCCCTCTGCATCCTCGGATGCATGTGGCCAGTTCTCAAACTGAATTGGTTAGTGGTGTGGCAATGTCTTCTTGTCCGGAAGAACAAGACTGCGTCGCGGCTGTCAAGTACACGGGCCGTCGTGTGAATATCTACACACCCGGTCCGGACATCAAAGGGCACCTCCTCTTCACGTCCCGTGAACTATACGATTATTTCGAACAAGCCATGTTGATGCATTCCAAGAGAGATCAGAGGTTCTACATGCCAAGCTCTGGAGGCCACCACTTGTGGTCTTGGGATGGTCTCCTATCCACCATTCCTCAGTTCCATGAGCTGAGGTTTCACAACCTTCCTCGGTTTTCGCCATCCGAGCTGCAGCTTCTCGATTCTTGTTACAGGAGACAACACCTCGTCCAGTCTCCCTCAGGACAACGTTTCCTAGTCAAATGGTCTGGCTCATTTTCAAAGCTCTCTCTTTGTTTGTTTGTTTGTTTTGCTTTCTTGAAAATATATATGTTTTTCGGCGGCCTCGCAGGTATGCTCAAAGCTATGAGATCAAGAAGTTGCAATACGATTGCGGCGGCACAAAGCAGTTCATGGTGTTTAGAGAGGAAGAAGATTGGAACATGTGTTACACAGAGGACATTGGAGATCTCTGCGTGTTCCTCGGCAATAGCAACGAGCCTTTCTGCCTCGATGCCAGCTCGTTCCCTGGTCTAAAGCCCAACTCCATCTATTTCGTCCACCAAGGCTCCGGTGTTTACGATATCGCCACCAGAACCCCTAATTCCTTCACTCCCAAGTCTCCCCCACCTTTCTCTGATTTACCTCCTGGCCAGGATCACTTGACCATCCCTCACTGGGCTCCTCACTGGATTCCTCCATCGCCTCCTCTCTAGTTTGCTGCTTTATGCTCTGTTTACTCGAACAATTTATTCGTTTCAATGAACTTTCCTCATGTTACACTCTCTGATGCTTAATCAAAGGAACTTGTCTTCATTATTTTCTATTGAGTTTATATTAACACAAAGTGAAACAAGAAACTAAATTGAACCCACCAACTTAAAAAAATACTCTGAAACGTGGTTTTACAAAGGAAAAGATCGAGATCGAGATCACTAGTAAGTAAAATAAATCAAAACTGCATCCTACCTCTCAGATTGAATGAGAAATGAAGAACAAAATGTTACATGAGAGGACACAACACATCAAACGCCCGTGACTACTGAACCATTCTCTCTATAATTTTGTTCCCATTCTTAACCAAAACTGGCGTTTTCAGCTTCAATTGTGTCCTGGAGATTGACATTTAAAAATTCAAACCATACTCCATCATTCATCTAAGAGTGTAAAGACAGATATGTCTAGAAACCAGAAGTGTTCAACTCAACATAACGATGAAAACACAAAGGCCGCCAAAGAGATATCTGTCATACCTGTATGCCGTCTTGTAGTCCCGTTGCCATTAATGGAAAAATGAACAGGCCTTCTTTCTTGTCCTAGCGATCGAACCCAATTGGAGTTCAATCTTCGAGCAAAATCCTCTACCTCTCTGTAATAACATTGTTCTATTCACCATTCAATTCATTTCATTAATGGGAAGGACTGCATAATCTATGTAACTCTAGATGACGGAATGCTTGTGCATACAAAACCATACGAGGTGACTTCTAGATAAGGTTTGAATATGAAGGAGCTATTCCTTATCATTACTCATGACTTGGAGAATGATGTGTTAACATTCATTATAAGAAAATCCTGGTTCTGAAAAGAAAAGAAAAAGAATTGTCCTGGCTAGAAGTTTGAAATTAACAAGAGTCTTACCTATCCAGCATTTCCTTCATGGCTGGATCGATTTCATCATCTATATCTCCATCTTCGGACCCGGCCTTTGGCGTAAAAATGTCTTCTTCCGTACTAGGAATGTTAGGTACCTCTCTCATGCTGGACCCACTCTCTTCACCACCTTGTTGTTCGGAATGAAGATCATGTGATTCCTAATCACAAGGAACGAATTCATTTACTTGATCACTACCAGCCAAGAGCAAACACAGAGAAACTAGTCTGAACCTTATCATGAAAGTCATCTGGACCTTCTTTTTCATTTGAAGAAAAAGTCTTCTGGTCCTTCTTTTTCTTGTTCTTCTTTTTTCCTTTTGACATCTTTACCACCTTGGAATCTGTGAAAAGAATTTTCCTTACTTCCAATGAGGCCTTCAAAAGGAAGTAGAATAGAGAAAGGAGAGGACTAAGAGGCAACGCAAACATAAATTCACACAGCAAATATCACAATCAAGGACACAAAAGATCGATCACGATTTCTTTAATCCATACATGCATATGCAAGAAGTATCTTGGTATGAAAATAGCAGATATGTAGGCTAAAGACACAGCAGCACTAGAATATGAGTATTTTATCTCAGACATTGAGCTAAAGGAAATAATAATCACAAAATATATAAATCACTGAATCAACACAATATAATTCCAAACATGAGCTAAACTGTGGTGGTACAATGAGCAGCCAAAGAAGAAACGGAACAAAACTAAAGAATATTTTGAATTTAGAAAACTAGAGTAAGATGAAAGTACCTCTTCCGTTAATAAATGATAACAGATCATCCACAGAACGTTCGTCCACATGTTCTTCAACCTCAACATTCTAAAACATGGAAAACCCGAACTTCATAAGCTAGTGAAATATTTCAATCTTACAGATCAAATTATCCTCAGCTTCATTCATATAGATACAAACTACAATATACAATTAAAATAGAAAATGCTAAACAGACCTTCAATCTCTCTCTTTCTTTCAGCTCCTTTCTTTTCTTTGCATACAGTCTATTCAGTAGTCGAATACGTGGATCATCCATTGTGTTCTTCAGAGGCTCTAGTTTCTCTTCCTGGATTAATTATTAAAGAGCAGTCAAAAAGCAGATGAAGAAGAAACGCCTAAGAAGAGATGATATTGAGCAGCACATACCTCAGTAAGGTCATCATGCAAATGAAATATTTCTCGTATCTCCTCAGGGGTTTTTCCTTCAATAATTCGTGCAAGTGCACGACTAGTAAGATCAACCAAAGGCTTCAGCTGCAAACTGTCAGCGGCTGAAGTCAACTCACAGAGCCTTTTTGTGTCCATTCGGATAAATTTTTCATCATAAGTTTTTCGTTCCTAAAGAGTGGATAAATCGGTTATTAAAAGAGGCCAGATGGAGTATGTTCATTGAAATATTTGTTCCAGATATGGAAGTTGTCATACAGACCTTATTTGAACGTCCCGGCACTTGATGAAATCTGCAGTAATCAAGAATCAAGCTGAACATAGCTGGATTTACTCGCTGTGGAAGCGATATGGCATGATTCTTAGAAGATCCAACACCCTTCTGTATTACCTCTTGACATATCATGGGACAGAACATTGCAACCTCTTGTTCCACTTGCTGTATTGAACCATCAGCAGTTTGAAGCCATATGTAAGACTTCATCATCTGAATCCATGACACAGCAAAAACCAATTTAGCTTGGAGCAAAACACAAAATGCATTTAGTCATCCATACAAATCCACATGGCAGTAGAAAATAGTAACAACTGTGTCATGTAAATTCAAATGATGAGAATAAGCTTAATTACAGCTCAAACACTAAATTGTCAAATTCCATGTATCAAGAGGTCCTTGTGAATTGTAATACTGAACGATTCTTCTAAGAATGTCACAATATCTAACAACCCTCTAACCATCATAACTTTAAACAATACTAGTTAAAGGGTCCTTTTCCATTAGAGGTGAAGGTGATATCCATGTGAACAGTGTTAAGTGTTAACTAAGAAAGCCAAACTAAGATCATCTAGTAACAGAAAAATAATGAAACTTTACCTCTGGTTTCATGATGGCCAAATCACCTTCTGACATTGATGATAGATTTGATGACCCAGTGTACTTGTATTAGACTCCTAAACAAAAAAATATTATTGCGCCTTCAGCTCCAATACGTAGGACACACCCTACTATACAAAAGCCTCCGTTTTTCTTAAATCCTGAAGCTTTTTAGAACAAAAGCTCGCCACCAGAAAAATTCCTCAAGTAGAAAAGTTTCCAGTTCTATGAGCATTGACCTCAGATGGTGATCTCAAGCAATATCCAGTAACTCCACCCACCAAACTAGTAAACGAAGGGAAAACATATCTATATTAGAGCTTAATCACTCCAGCATGAAGATAATGAACAATTAATTTTCATAACATAATCATTCTAATGGCTCATTTCACCAATAAATCAAACTCACTAAGAAAGCATACCCTAAATCTTACATATATTGCTAAAAAAAGCATTTCTCTAATGGTTTCTGATGAGCAAACAGGAAAAATTTGAGCCTTAAAACATCCAAATAAAGCTAGTAATCGAAAAAATTAAAACCCTAATCAAGAGAATAAGCACAAAATAGAAGCAGCAAAATCAGGAAACAAAAAGTATCTAAAAATTGATCAAATGAGGCAACAAAAACAAACGTATACGTTTCGGAGATACTCGTAAACGTAATACACCGATGACACAATCAAACAAGCAAACGCGTAGAGATTACGAACACGCAACCACCGTGAAGCTTTTTTTTCCGAATCCGGCACAAAAAGAAAAAGTCGATGACGCGAATAAACGCGTCGTACCTCATAACGGAAATTGAAGAAATGGAGGTAAAGTGACGGCGGATGGATTTAAATCTGACGGTGGATTACGACGGCGGTCGGCGGCGGCGGCGATGTGGAGCGGATAAGAGAGAGAGAAAGCAAGCTAAATTTAGCAATTTATTTTTAATTCAAAAAGAAAAAAAAAATCACATGAGAAGGAGGAAAAACAAGAAAATGAGAGGACTGATCATGTCCAGGTGTCGCAATCCTGTTGGCTAACGGCTTGTGGTGGGAAACATGGAAAACGGCACCGTTTACGTAAATCAGAAGAAACTAGGTTTAGTTTAGTGGCTCGAGAGGCTAATATGCCTGTGGTGGTTTAGGTTCATTCGTCGCTTGGCCTTTTTTTTTCAATAAGTAATTTTATTTATTCGGTGAATTTAAAAGCCGGAAAGATTAGCCCAGTTACAAGTATGGGCCTAATATAGGCGAAAATGTTACTCCAAATTTGAATAGGCCTATATATACATTTCTTAGAAATTTCGTTATCCAATGGTTAATGGATTTGAATAACAACTCAAATCGCACTAAGATTAATCATGGACTGATAAGCAGACTAGAGTAACTTTTTTGAAGCTAGAGAGTGTCGTAGGACTCTTACGGTAGGAGCATATTTGCGCTACACGCATAGTTTGATGGACTACTTTGGACAATAGTTTAATTTAGAAAAAAAGAATCGCTTCAGATAGTTTTGAGACGAATTGTACCGGCTTGATACAAATGACAAATAATCTTCTCGATTGGCTAATTGTCCTTCGAAGTTTTAAGTTTGTCTTTCATCTCTCGAAGTAAAAAATTGATGTGTTGATTTCTTTGCGAAATGAGTATGAACACATGGTTATCTTTTTTGTCATGTAAATTCATATATATCCTGAATTATTTGCTCTACGAGGCGTGAAAGCGCCAAAAAAAAAAACTCAAATCACACTCACACATCCTACATGTCGATGTATAATATCCCTTCACATGTATAGAAAGAAAATACCAACTTTTTATAATATAACAAGAGAGGAGCAAAATTTTGTTGGTAAACAACGTATCTAATCGATATATACAAAATTTTGAAGTCCAATTGAACTCTCCATTATGTTTTTCCGAGAACACAAACTATTATGTTATGAATGGGTTATGTTAGTGTCATGGTGATATAATAAGAGTTTAAATATTCCAACCAAAAAAAAAATAAGAGTTTAAATATGATAAGTGCCCAAGATAAATTGGTATAAGAAAAACATTGAAGACAAAAATTCTGAATATTAAAATAATCCGAGGGAGGTGGAAGTGGGGACAGTAACGCAACGGGAATATTGGGAGTGGGCATGCAATAATTGTATCCAGAATAAATGAAAACAACAAATATTGAAAAAGAGGAGAAGAAAAAAATGATTAAAATTTGGACTGAAGGTGACAAGTGTTTGGGTGGCTTGGTCGGTTTTGTATACGTAAGGTTATGCCACGTGTCTTCTCATCCATGGATTGGACGGTTTAGAATGGTGGGATTTTCTATTCTCATATATACCAAAGTCCAAACAAAGTACGACCTTCCCCTTTTTTCTCTTCGTAAAAGTTAAATGATATGGCTTAAACGAAGAATACTAAATAATTTGTAAAAGTATTATGGGACATGACAACAATAATATAACTTGGATAAAAATACGTTGAAATACAATTGTATGATAATTATTTTGTTCGTTTCTCGAGTACATGGCAAAATGTTATAGAATGTTTGAATGTGTATTGTGAATCTTTCATAATTGTGTGAATGACAAAAACTTGCAGAATCTAAAGCATACACTAATCAAATCTCGAAGTTAGCCTCATGCTATTTTCTAAATGTTTTATAAAATTGTTTGATATATTGTTACTATATGTAAGCTTTTTATTTTAGGATCATAAAATAAAACATGTGATTAAAAACATAACTTTCCAAGTATTATACACCGTTAAAGAGGGAATTTACTGGGAAATTTGGTACATGGCCAAGCTTGGTTGGTAATGGAGTTTGGGTAATACAAGAAAAAGCGAAAACAAAATTACGACTAGAAGAAACCAGCACGTGGGTAGGACAAGAAAGCAACGAAGCAACCATGATTATCAGTCCTTTTTTCTTTTGGCTTAAACATTAATTGTCTTTCCTTTTTGGCAAATAGTGCAATGCAGCCGAATATTTACCCAACCCCATCTTCTTTCATCGAAACGCACCACTCATTATGATGCATCTACACATTCATGGTGAATGGGATGTATCATGTATATTGTGATATGTATGTACTAGAAGTTGTATCTTTACCCGTATTTCCGGACATGTATATAAAAAATCATATGCATGCACATTTACAAGCTTAATGATAATGACATAATGTGTATATGGTTTCATAGGCAATTAATTGATCTACACTTGGTGTACTAGATCAGTTGCATTATGTGCAACAAAGTCTGGTATATAATTTATATTTCTGATTTAAAATATGATTAATTGATCAATAGATGATTTAGCCATTTCAATAAAACAATTTCGTCTCATGGCCATCTGGTGAAGATAACAACTAAATAACAAAAGCCTTTTATGGATGGAAATTGTTTTTTTTTGTTTAGCAAAAAGAAAAAATAATAATAACAAAAGCCAACAAATTAAAACACATTTCTTTTGTGATTTATTGTAATAAAAATTCTGTACATGTATTCCTGGTTTTTTTTGGGGGTTTCTGTTAATATTCAAATAATGGTTATCAACTTATCATATACATACAAGTCATAACTATAATTTAACAGAATTATAAATGTTATAGTATATGAAAGTAAAAGAATGTTATATAGTAGTATTAGTAGATAAGGTGTCCCTATGCATAATAGGTGTGGTGAGTCCATGTGCTTATCCTGACATGACAACGGTCCAAATAAACCACCGGTCCATCTCGACCACAAATTATCCACCTTTTTTATATTTTAAAATTAATTTTCTAGTATTTTCTTTTTTGTCAAAATCTCCGAAAAAAACAAAAAAAATCGTGAACAATACATGGATAAAATTCCAAACAAATGGTCCAAATATTATTTTATTCAATACATCATTTGATAATATAATACATGATATGCTCAGGTTTTACCCAAAATAAATTACTACAAGTACACAGGCACGCAATAGTATATTCAGGGATCGAATCCACAAGGACCAAGTGTTACACAGCAAACTATAGATAATTGAACTAAGCTAAGCAGGAAACAAAGATGGGTGATTTTATCAAAATAAAATAACGAGATTGCAAATAACGATTTAAAACAGATTTATAAAAGCGTTAGGCGTTAGGGAATTCTCAGGAAATCACATTCATAAACCAGACAACTATTCAGATTCTAATATGTATGCATCTTAAACTCAAACACTGATATAAATTGTTCCACTTTCGTGATAACAATTACTTTCCCTAGGGATCCGAGTGCCTAAACTTTTGGAATGGTCACGGCTATCCTAGACAAGCATTATAGTTCAGGTTTGATCAGTTCATAATACTCTATAACTAACCTTTCGAATTGTTATAACGCATTACTCATCAACAGTAGTTCTAGCAATACACAAGCTTTTGGAATGTGTATCAACCTAAGATCTAGTGATTAAATGGTCAGTTCAATCCTAGCATTATGCCTAACAGTGATGAAGATGGTAAAGAATAAGTAATCTATCTGTGTCTGATTTAATCTGTGAAATCCATTGAAAACCCTAAAACCTAACTAGAGAACTACTCAGACATGATGAAAGACAAATCAGATATTAGGGATGAATAGATCATAATTATAAAATAGAAAACAAGAATAAGGTTCAGAAATCTTCTCCAAAGGTAGATGAGATCTTCTCCTTGATTACAATTCTCAAAATAGGTCTCAAAGTCTTAATAAAAACGTCGGTGTCTCAAATAACAAAACCCTACGGGTATTTATAGGATAAAAATGGAAAAATGAAAGTTTCCTAAAAATCTGGGAACTGGACCGTTCGGTCCAGTTCCCAGAATCAAAAGTTTTCTTCACGTCTTCAAGTGGACCGGTCGATCCCAAGTCCAGAAACCTCCAGTTTTTGCCCAAATGCTTGAATCTCGTTCCCAAACGCATGCGGTTCCAAACCTTGAGGTATGGACCTAAATCTCAACTCAAAACAACTCGAAAAACTCTGAAAACTTGTTAAGTTCGTGGTTAGGAACGTCCAAATTCACGTTATATCAACTCCCCAGACTTAGATCTTTGCTTGTCCTCAAGTGAAGGCAAACTAGAAATAAGCTCAAGGAAGCTATAAAAACCAAACTAACCTTTATGAGCTGAATGCAATCCTTTAGGACCCCACAGATGTAATGCTAACAACCCTGAAAACTCATAAACAGATCAAAAACCAAGATGGTACTTCATATACTTTGCCAAATACATAGCAATGTTACCATACTCTAGTTCCTATGTCTCAGCGACTCAGCACCAGGGTCCAGAAATCTTACCAAAGGGAAAATGTCTGTCGCATAAGGGTTAAGGATTTGGGCTATTTAGTGGTGGTGTGAAAGTGTTTAGCCTAACCTCAGTCGCGGCCGAATGCAAGTCATAACACAAAATCCCAAGAGAACTAAATCCAAAGATGATGCACAACCTTTCAAACTTAAGACCTTTTATTCTTTTCGTAGATGAAAACTTTATGCTTATCTAAAGAACTAATGCTACGATTAAAAAATAGAAATGTGCTTATAAATATGCATGTAAAATCTGAGGCTTTATTCTAATCCTTTTCAGCACACTATATAAATAATTTTTTTTTTTCTTCTTTTTTTTTTATTATTATTATTTTTTTTTTGAATGCTCGGGATTAGTTCTAACCTTGTTCCTAAGCATAATCAATAAAAAACAAAAAATAAAGTAAATGAATGAAAATTTATAAATCCTAAGCAGAAAGTTTAATAATTTGTACCAGAAAGTCTTTAGAATGATCAGCTGGCCAGACTACGTCTCCGGAGTTTTTGTGCTTGAGTGCATGTCAATGTCTTCAATAGAATGCATGAGGTTTAAAAGAAAAGTTAAGGTGAGGGTGTGGTACCAGACTAAAAGTGAGCCTGGCCATTAGGAGTCCTGAAGAGAGGATAGTGTTTGAAAAAGGATAGGACTCCTAACGTGGTTGCTACTTCTTATGCGATTTCGAATTCCCTGAGTTAAGAAAACACGTAATAGTAAAGAGTGTCAGCGTTAGCTTTCAAGGAGACGAGAGCCCTCTGGTAACACTGATCCGCGTAAGGCGTTTTTAATCTTCCCATTTCTTTGGTTAGTCATTGTTAATCTTAAAAAGATTAGCAAACATCATGTGGTCCTAGCATTGCATGCATATCACAAATATTTAGTATAAACTGAAAATAAGAAAATAAAAAGCATAATTAGTACTAACAATACTTCCCCCCAGACTTACTTCACACCGACCCGGTGTGAAAATAAATCCAAAGGAAAGACTATTAAAAGAAAGAAAATAAAATGAAATGAAAAGAAAAATTAAGAAAAACTAACCTACCGGTGGGTTGCCTCCCACCAAGCGCTTTGTTTAACGTCGTTAGCTCGACGTGTGTGCCCTTCAGGGTGGATCAGGTGGATCATCAAGAGGGATCACAACACCCTCTTGGAGAGAAACAGTGTGCTCGTATGAAGTCCTAATGCCTATTGGATAGAAGTTTCTGTCTGCGGTAGACTGACTAGGAAAAGCTGGTTTCTCTGTGACTTGATCAACGGTATCATCTGGTTCCTTAATCGAGAAAGGTGGGTCATCGGTTACATGCTTCTCCAGCAGCTTGTCCATTGCGAATGTCATCTCAGTGTCTCCCAGTTGGAGATCAATACGTCCATGCTTTAGATCGATCTTTGCACCAGCTGTGCAAAGGAACAGTCTTCCCAGGATGAGAGGATCTCCTGGTTCTTCAGCTATGTCAAGCACCGCAAAATCTGCAGGGATAAAAACATCACTGATTAGCAGCTGTACATCCTCAAGAACACCTATAGGAGGTTTAACAAAACAATCAGCAAATTTTAAAGAAAATTTAGAAAGCCTGAAATCTTCAAAACCCAATTGTTTTACAACGGAGTAAGGCCTAATGTTGACACTAGAGCCTGACTCACAGAGTGAGCGAGGAAAAACTGTAGAGTCGATCTGGAATGAAAGTTCAAAACGACCAGGATCTCCAAGCTTTTTCACTATCCTGTTTTGTAACACAGCATTGCACTCCTCAGTTACCAGAGGGATCTTGACTGTCAGATCGTTAACCATTTCTCTACATTCTGCTGCTTCCAAATCCTCCTGAGATTTCCTAGGACAAACAGGGTAAGGTGCCTTGGGGACATAAGTACGAATCGGAGTACTGTTCACCGGACCGACCGGTCTCCTTTGTACCCGACCGGTCCACTTTCCAGAGACCAAGGACTGGTTTTGTGGTGGTGCCAGATCGACCGGTCTAAGAGTAGACCGACCGGTCGGTTCCACATCTGCTGGAGAATCACCTTTTGCTGTATCTGAACTAGAATCACCTTTCATCGACTTCACTTACAGAAACGGCATAACACTCCCTTGTTGGATTTTGCGCTCCTTTAGCCGGAAGTGTTTTGTGTTGTTGTTTAACAGCTTCTACTTGCTGTGCCACTTTAGTGTCCAGCATCTTCAGATGAGTGGTCACAGCTTCTAGTCGCCCATTGATGTCTGAAATGGTGCTGGGACTCTGCTGCTGATTAGTTAGCATAAGCTGCATCATAGCTTTGAGCTCATCGTTGGGATTGGAGGCTGGAGGTATATGAGCTTGTTGTCTAGGCTGGAATTGATTCTGATTTTGGTACCTGGAGCCTGGCAAACTGTTTCTGAGCTAGAATTGTAGGTTGCTGAGGATATACCTGATCATGTGGATTTGCAACGTTGGTGCTCCTGTTGTTAAAACCTATGTTCTGCCCAATCCCTTGACCACCTACATAATTGACCTCTTGAGTACCCTCTGAAACCAAAGCAACATCCTCTGAGTGAGCGTTTCCGACCATATTGATGCCCTGATGGCTTCCTTGCATTAAGTCCCTGATCTTAGCAGCAGCCAGCTCTGCTATTTCTGCTGCAGATGGTGTGTCAACGCTGTAGATTCTCTTTGATCGATCATACTCAGCACATTGGTTGCTGGAACTCTGCGCCGTGTTGTCGATCAAACGGTTAGCACCTTCTATTCTCTGGGTCATAAAGTCACCATTGCTGGAGGAATTAAGACTGTTCCTGTATTCCCAGGTGACTCCATCTTAGAATGTCCTGAGCATCTGCTTCTCAGTAAACCCATGGTGTAGGCACTCCCTACGGTACTCCTTAAACCTATCCCAGGCTTCAGCAAATGATTCTCCACCTTTCTGCGTAAAGTTGTTGATCCTGCCTCTAAGCTGAGCTGTCTTGGACTTAGTGTAGAAGTAGTCCAAGAAGGCGGCTCTAGCTTCATCCCAGCCGTTCAGAGAGTGTGGAGGAAGTGATTTGAGCCACCTCATAGCTTTGTCAGCGAGAGAGCGCTTAAACAGCTTGCACTTGAGGTAATCAGCTGGTACCCCATTAGCCTTGGTCGTCTCGCAAACTTAATCAAAATTCTCTATATGATCCATGGGATTCTCATAAGCCAACCCATGGAACACGTGTCTCTCTACCAGATTGATCAGTTGTGCCTTAATCTCGAAGTCATTCCTCTGAATCTATGGGACACGAATGGCTGATCTGTTCTGGTAGTAGGTGTGGACATTGTCCCCTTCTCCGATTCCTCTCTCCGGCGGAGGATTCCGTCTTGCTGGTGGCATCTGCTGTGCCATCATCCTAGCAAACTGCTCTTGCATCTGCTGTTGCGCCAATTGCGCGTTGGCAGTAGTTGCAGCCCGAATCTGCTCTATCTGGTCAAACAAGGCAGCTTGAAGACCCTCATTATCAGCTTGTTCTACTACCTCCATAACTGGCAATAGGTTCTTTTTAGCTCTGTTAGCCCTTTTTACTCTGGCTAGTTCTTCGTTTGAGAGTGATGTCAGAGGTTCAGTGCGATTACTTCTCCTCTGCATACACCTGAAAGCACAACCGAAGACAAAAACAAAAAGAAAAATAAATTAGTAAAGCACTTAGACGAAATTCGCAAATCAAATCTGATGGTAAACACAATTGGTCCCCGGCAACGGCGCCAAAAACTTGATATGCTCAGATTTTACCCAAAATAAATCACTGCAAGTGCACAGGCACGCAGTAGTATATTCAGGGATCGAGTCCACAAGGACCAAGTGTTACACAACAAACTATAGATAATTGAACTAAGCTAAGCAGGAAACAAAGATGGGTGATTTTATCAAAATAAAATAACGAGATTGCAAATAACGATTTAAAACAGATTTATAAAAGCGTTAGGCGTTAGGGAATTCTCAGGAAATCACATTCATAAACCAGACAACTATTCAGATTCTAATATGCATGCATCTTAAACTCAAACACTGATATAAATTGCTCTACTTTCGTGATAACAATTACTTTCCCTAGGGATCCGAGTGCCTAAACTTTTGGAATGGTCACGGCTATCCTAGGAAAGCATTATAGTTCAGATTTGATCAGTTCATAATACTCTATAACTAACATTTCGAATTGTTATAACGCATTACTCATCAATAGTAGTTCTAGCAATACACAAGCTTTTGGAATGTGTATCAACCTAAGATCTAGTGATTAATTGGCCAGTTCAATCCTAGCATTATGCCTAACAGTGATGAAGATGGTAAAGAATAAGTAATCTATCTGTGTCTGATTTAATCTGTGAAATCCATTGAAAACCCTAAAACCTAACTAGAGAACTACTCAGACATGATGAAAGACAAATCAGAAATCAGGGATGAATAGATCATAATTATAAAATAGAAAACAAGAATAAGGTTCAGAAATATTGTCCAAAGGTAGATGAGATCTTCTCCTTGATTACAATTCTCAAAATAGGTCTCAAAGTCTTAATAAAAACGTCGGTGTCTCAAATAACAAAATCCTACGGGTATTTATATGATAAAAACGGAAAAAGGAAAGTTTTCTAAAAATTTGGGAACTGGACCGGTCGGTCCAATTTCCAGAATCAAAAGTTTTCTTCACGTCTTCAAGTGGACCGGCCGGTCCTTGGGTTAGACCGGTCGGTCCCAAGTCTAGAAACCTCCAGTTTTCGCCCAAATGCTTGAATCTCGTTTCAAAACGCATGCGGTTCCAAACCTTGAGGTATGGACCTAAATCTCAACTCAAAACAACTCGAAAAACTCTGAAAACTTGTTAAGTTCGTGGTTAGGAACGTCCAAATTCACGTTATATCAATACACACAAAAAAACAGCCGCAAAGCGTAAATTGAAACTGTCCACACAATTTAATTATATCATTAATCAATAATTAGCATTATCAGCAGCATCAACACAACAACGAAAGATGATAACGTTAATTATATATCATGCACATTAAATTAACCAATTAATTAATCTCCATTTGTTTCCATTATCTTCCAACACTGAGTCTCGTCACTATAAAAACCACCACTCTTCTTCTTCTCTGCAACACAATAACAGAGAAAACCTAAACCTAGAAAGCTCTAAAGAAGAGAAAGCCATGGAAGGCAAAGAAGAAGATGTTAGAGTCGGAGCTAACAAGTTTCCGGAGAGGCAACCGATCGGAACATCGGCTCAGAGCGACAAGGACTACAAGGAACCACCGCCTGCGCCGTTGTTCGAGCCCGGCGAGCTAGCTTCATGGTCTTTCTGGAGAGCCGGAATCGCTGAGTTCATCGCGACGTTTCTCTTCTTATACATCACTGTATTGACTGTTATGGGTGTGAAGAGAGCACCGAACATGTGTGCCTCCGTTGGAATCCAAGGAATCGCTTGGGCTTTCGGTGGTATGATCTTCGCTCTCGTCTACTGCACCGCCGGTATCTCCGGTAAGTTCCGATCTAACGATTTCTCAGTCTCCGATTTCAAATTTCTTCAGATCCTTCGTTCGTCTTGGTAGGGTTTTGCTTAGTAGCGAGATTCAAATCAAAATCGGAAGAAATAGCAAGTTTAAACTTGAATCAGGAACCAAATTAGGGTTTACAAACCATGAAACTTGCTATTTCTTGCATAGGATTGTTTAATTAGCTTGTTCTGTGTGGAATCAATTGGTTTTGAGAAGTTCTAATCCATTTGATATTAGTCTTAGCTTGTTCTGTGTGGAATCAATTGATTTTGAAATGTTCTAATCCATTTGATATTAGTCTTAGCTTGTTCTGTGTGGAATCATTCGATTTTGAGAAGTTCTGATCCATTTGATGTTAGTTTTTAGCTTGTTCTGTGTGGAATTAGTATTTCTGATCCATTTGATGCTAGTTTTAAACTTGTTTTGTGTTGAATCATTTGATTTTGAGGTGTTTTTAATTGGATTTGTGTATGTTTGTAATCTTTTTTCAGGTGGACACATCAACCCTGCGGTTACCTTTGGTTTGTTCTTAGCTCGTAAGCTTTCGCTTACACGAGCTGTGTACTACATAGTGATGCAGTGTTTAGGAGCTATTTGTGGAGCTGGTGTGGTTAAGGGATTCCAACCAAAGCAATACCAAGCGCTAGGTGGTGGAGCCAACACTGTAGCTCCTGGTTACACTAAAGGAAGTGGTCTTGGAGCTGAGATTATCGGAACTTTCGTTCTTGTATACACGGTGTTCTCAGCTACTGACGCTAAGAGAAACGCCCGTGACTCTCATGTTCCCGTAAGTTATATGAACACAATCGATAAAATACGGGTTAATGTAGGGTTAAGAATCGCGATGTTTAAATTGTGTTTTTGTGTAATTCGACAGATTCTTGCGCCGCTCCCAATCGGATTCGCTGTGTTCTTGGTTCACTTAGCAACCATCCCCATTACTGGAACTGGTATTAACCCAGCAAGAAGTCTTGGAGCTGCAATCATCTTCAACAAGGACAACGCATGGGACGACCATGTGAGTTTTTATGTCACTTCTGACCAAATTACTCAAATCTTGATTCGATTTGATCCGATTACTAAATCTTTGTGTGGTCTTTTTCAGTGGGTCTTTTGGGTTGGACCATTCATTGGTGCTGCACTGGCTGCTCTCTACCATGTGGTAGTCATCAGAGCCACCCCTTTCAAGTCCAGAAGCTGATTCAGCTATCTTCCCGACCAAATGATGTGGCTTTTGTTCTCTTAGTTTGCCTTTTCTTTTGTGAATCTACTACTTCTACTTGTGTGAAACTGTGTGTATGTGTTTATTCCTCTTCTTTTGCTTAATGGAGACTTCTATATGTAATGCAAAGAAATTCTCAAGAAGAATTTGTAATCACTCGTTCTCCACTTATCAAATGATTTCGGTCATTAGAACATTATGGGTATTATTTGACAAGTGATTTTCTCGAACTGAAATTTGTGTTGGAAACAAAGTGGACCAAACATATTTGGTGCATTATTTGGTTACACTCGTCACCAAAATAAAAGTGTCATTACTAGTGAATCATGCCAGACAGCACTAGCATTTAATAAGTACACATCATTCAGTTTGCTCAAATTCAATAGAAAGGGTTCTATGGCTAAACAAAACGCACTAACAAATAGAAATATTTGACAATCATTTTTATTAAAAAAAGTCTAGAATGATAAGATTAAGAATGAATAAAATCAAGTTTCCAAATAATGTGACATTCCTCTAACCTTATAACGAAACTTTATTCGAAAACTATGAATATACGATTTTATTAAGTAAAATCGAAAGTGATGCTTACAAAATAATGAAATGAAATTTTACCCATCTATCTGAATAAAGTATTCAGTAAATCCGAAAGCAAACAAAATAAGTAAAAGACAAATGCACTTTGCAAAATTACCTCTATAGGAACCCCAGCCAATCAATCAACGCCACCTTAACGTCTAGCTGTCTTCTAATCGAAGAACCGCGTATCTGACACGCGCTAAAAAGGCGAGTAGTACCACTTCTCTATTCGTCATTAAATGATAGAATGCGATTAGGTTTTACCTAACCCTCACCTACCTTATAACGCCGTTAAGTTTACCGTCCCTCTTCTCACGTACATCCGCCGCGATCGCCGTTAAATCCCGTTCATGAACATTAACCAAAAGACCGTATTTCATAAACAGAGTTAACGACATTTTCTGTTCAACCTTAAATCCCGTCACCACCGTTAAACTATGCCGGAGCAAAACCGCCGCCGATATCGATTTCATTTGCAGATAAGCCAGATCTTTACCCAAACAGATCCTAGGACCAGCATTAAACGCAACGAATTTGAACGGATCGTGATTGATGAATTTACCACCGTCCGATTCCGAGATCCATCTCTCCGGTTTAAATTCCAAACAATCATCTCCCCAAGTCGATCTCATTCTCCCCGCCGAGTAAATCGAATACGTAACCGACGAACCGGCCGGTACAAAAGTTCCGTCCGGTAAAACGTCATCTTTCACGGCGCGTTTCGAATCTTCCGGTACCGATGGGTATAATCTCAGTGTTTCCGATAATGCAGCTTTGAGATAAACCAATCGATCAAGCTCCTCGCATGAAAGCGGCTCGTCCGTCCATGATGCCATGTCATCGCCACGTGTCTCTAAAAGAACGGTGCAGATCTCGTGAAGAATTTTATCCTCTACGGTAGAGTGTTGTGTAATCAACCAGAAAAACCAGCTCAACGCGACTGATGACGTGTCACGACCGGCTAAGATGAAATTGAGTGCCACGCGTTGTAAGACCTCGTCGGAGTAAGATTCTTTCTTTTTGATGAACCGTGATAAGAGATCGTCGTGGGTCCCACCATCGGTGTTATTATGCTGAGTCAGCAAATCTTGCTTACGTGTCTTAATGATTTCAGACAAATACTTGTCTACTTGGACTAAGCTTCGGCTCAAGCTGAATTCCAAGCCGAGAGAGAACCGTTTCTTGAACTTCCACAAAACCTCCGGCAATATAAACCGTTGAAGCGAAGCTTCGGTGGCTCGATCGAAAGCCACCGAGAACGTGTTCACGGGAAGGCCCGGGGCACACGTCCGCGGATCTTTCCCGAACGTCAAACCGCAAATATTATCAAACGTAAGCCGAAGAAGCAAATCTTGAAGATCAATCGGCTCGGCTCCAACCCGAGCCGTTTCAAGAATCGGTAAAAATCGAAGCTTGATTGCTCGGTTAACCCAACGAGCCATGGCTTGACGGAGAGTCCTCGTCGTGAACTCCAACGCGGCGGTTTTACGCTGGAAAAGCCACGTGTCACCGTCGGAGTTAAAGATCCCTTGACCTAAAAGATCATGGAAAACGGCTTGCCACGTAGGACCTTTAGGGTAATTATCAAACCGGTTCTTGAGAATATGCTCTAGGTTTCTTGGATCGCACGTGACTGTAACGAGACCTTGTTTCTTAGCTAGAAACGGAATTGCACAGATGCATGTTTGGTACGTACCGGAACAAGCTCGGAGATTGTCGGAGATCCAATCATGCATTCTCTCACAATTCTCGATTAAACCGGGAAGACTACCCAATAAGGGCCAAACACGTGGACCTTTAAGACAACGAGATATGAATGTAAGCCATAAGAAATAAGCTGTTATAGCTGAAAGAATTATTAGAGCAGTGGATATATCCATATTAGAAAGTTTGTGTTTTAGAACAAACAAAATAAAATGATGTTATATTGGCACAAAAGTTGAGAAAATGAGAAATTTTTTGAAGAGAAGTAAGAACACGAGAGAGGAGATTTATAGAAAGATAGTGTAATTATGAAAGCCAGACTGGTTTTTTCCTCTCTAGATCTCTATTCTTTTTTTTTCTTTCTCTCACTAGATCTCTCATAAACTTGAGAGTGAAGAGGAATTAGGGTATGTGAAGAAGAAGCATGAGATGGTGTGCACCACCATTAATGTTTCTGCTCTAGGCTGGTAGCTAGGTGGTTGGAGATTTTATATATTCTTCAATAAAAACAAAATGAAATAATTTAAAAAATCTAATGGTAAATTTTCAAAGTCTATGAAGAGAGAGATGAGAGAGCATTGAAGACGTTTAGTTGAGGAGCCTAAGGAGAGGAGGAGAAAGATAATATGACTAAATGACCCACAGATTTTCAATGTGAGAACATGAACCATTTATATACAAATTTAATACAAAACCCCAAAAAAGAGATGACTAAAATATTGAAATAATGTAAAAGAAGTCACAAAGTAAGCATGGGATGTTGCCTCTTCGTTTTATCGTATTCTCGTGGTTATTAATTGCAAGGCTATTGACACTTGAAGATAGTAGTAATTAGGGGTTTTGTAATTCGGTGTCGGTTCAACAGAAACAATGGTTGATCTGTTATTACTAGTCATGGTCAGTATATGAACTGTATAACGGCAAAAATACAGAGTGAATTCATGAGTATGTGCGTACATACGTCAATTTATGATAAAAATGTGCAAACACATGTCATTCCACTATATCAAGTTTAAGTTGAAATTATTTTTGTTTTAACTACTATACACGTTATTTGAATGATTGTGATTTTTTAAACATTTTTAATGAGAGGCTTTGACAAAATGTTTGTGCGTGTAAATATGAATATAGAATACTAAGTTTTTGGTATTGAGTGTAGGAATGAGTCATTAGGGTTTTAGATTTGAGATTGTTAGGGTTTGGGTGAACAAACTCACCATAGATATTTTTTTTGTTCAGCTACACAACTTTTATAGGTTGCTTATGGGTTTGGTGACTCTTGTCCTTCTATTTTTTTGAAAGTCTATAAAGCGTTCAATGTTTTACAATATAATAATGTGTCCCCTTCTTAATGCATGATCGTGATAAATTAATGCAAGAACCAACATACATAATTATACGAGAAAACCCGTGATATGGACATGGACATGGACATAGATCAACACTCCTAATTCTAATTTTCACGTGTATAAAGGCTTGAAATTCTAATTTTCACGTGTATAACAAAACCGCACTTCAAAAATATTTGAAGATAAAAACCAAATGAGTCAACATCAGTGCATTCGAGTTTGAATATTCGAAAATCGTAATCTTCAAAATAAAGAAATATTATGAAATTAGTTGAAGCTAAATATAAATTTCTTAGCCAAAAAAAGGCTAGATATAAACCCTGGTCCCTATATGGTGGATAACTGTAACGCATTAAAGCATAAATACATTGACCCACGAAGTCAACTTTTTCGAACTTCAAACCAAGAGTTGCAGAATATCCGGTCTGGATTAGTTTTTCTCTTGTCGGATCGGATTTTAACTTAAATACGTCGAAATCTTTTAGAGTAAATCCATTAATAAAGATGATTTGATTTTTGTTATCATTTGAGTATTATACGGTCCTATGTTCGTGTAATTAATTTTGCAATGGTATGTAATGTACTTGAGACAAAAGACAAATCAACAGATAATATAAGTTATCCAATTAGGTTACCTCCTCGTCAACGGCAAAGAAAACATTACTTATCTAGATTGTATAAATAATATTTTTAGCAGTCAAGAAAACAAAGATTAATAATTTACATTAAGACTTGAAAATTTGTAGTTGCGTACGGTAAGTTACAACGCAAAACAATAAAATAGTTAGATTAGGTACATCAAGAATATCCCATGCACCATTTACAAAAATAAAATAAAAATGAAGTAATTCTAGATAGGTATGAATTTGATATATGACGAAAATACTTTTACGAAAATTTGGTATATTTTCACGGTTGAACCAGTGACCCGGTGATCCAATAGATAATCCGATTTGATGTCTGGATCGGGTTTAAAAACATTGAGTGTAACAAATATTTTAATAGTTGCAAAACACCAACTCCAAACAAATTACATCACTTTATTTGGCAATGTCTAACGGGGGCGGTGACAGCAAATGAGAGGCTTAATTTAGACACATCAGGGAGCTTGGGAGCTGCCCGAGATGTTCTGACCCAATTGAATCTATTAATCATGCGGTGTTTACTTGTCCGTCAGCAAAGGAAGTTTGGGCCCTTTCCGGCCTTTCCACGGACGACCAGGTCTTTTCGTCAGAGAACCTTAGAACTAATTTTGATTTCCTCTTCTGGCGAATCCCTCGGCCGAGAGCCACAAACGAAGCCTCGCAGGCTTTTCCCTGGATCATATGGTATATCTGGAAAGCGCGAAATGACAAGGTGTTTAATGCGGTGACCCAAGAAGCAACTACGACGCTAGCAGTGGCAATTAAAGAGGCACGGGAATGGACTGAGGCAAACACCTCAGATCAGGTTCTACCCATGCATCCTCCATCCACATCAAACATGCATGCAGCCACGTTCACATGCTTCGTTGATGGCTCATGGAAGAGAGAGGACAGTACAAACGGAGTGGGTTGGGTTTTGCAACTACAGGATGGGACGACGGATTTGCTGGGCCTCCAAGGAAACAATCGGAGTATTTCCCCCCTCCATTCAGAGATGCATGGGCTACTGTGGGCCATGCAATCGTTACTACAAAAAAAACGCTTTTGCTCCTCCTTCGTCACAGACTCACGGGATCTTGTGAAGATGGTGGAAGCGCCACAAGAGTGGCCTGGTTTTGAACCAGAATTACGTGAATTGGCATACCTTCGGATTCCTTCCCCGAATTCGATCTCATCTACCGTAAAAGGGAGAACAATACGAGAGCGGATTTGTTAGCAAGGAATGCACGCACGCGAAACAAGATTTTCATTTTTATCGGCACTTCTATCCTTTATTGGTTTACTGATAAGGAAAATGTATTTGCTTAAGGTAATAAAGAAGTGTGCTTTGTGACAAAAAAAAAAAAATTTGGTATATTTATGGTAATGAGTCTTTAGTTACGATTTACGAACAAACTTAACCGATCACGTATAGTACTAATTTAAAAAGTAGACAAATTTAGATGCCGTGAGTTGTCCCACATTAAATTGGTCATCAAAGTGAGTTTTTCTTGGTCATTTACTTCTCATTTTGCATTGAAGACCATATCTTTATAGTAGAAATAAAAATCATAGTGGAAAGTTAGCTAAAAATAATGAATGAAATCATTAATATAGTTAGTTACCCCGTCAATTATTGAAATTGTAATTAATAGTAGTAATCTAGACACCACTCAACTACTCTATACCCTAATAATTCACACACATGCATATTAAATTATAACACTATATGGACTCGTTTAGTACCGAAAATTAGATTATAACCGATTTTTGTACTACGGTGCAAATGCTATAAAGTAGTTAAACTAATTTCGTTTTTGTGTAACAATGATTCTCTTTGAGTAGTCATCATTGAGAACTGCAGTTTGCAAAGAATAGCACAAGAAGTAAAATAATTTTTGTCATTTTGCCAACTTCAAGTAAAAATCTGTTCTGTTTCATGATTCTACAATTTCATATCACAAATTTTAACATTTGTACGATCCCATCATTTCTATTACAAACCAGAATGTATGGTCTATTATAGTAATCATCCAATGAAAGTGAATAAAAATAGATAAATTATCAAAAAAAAAATAAAGAGAAAAGAAGAAGAACAAATGTATATGTTGTGTATATTTCCATACTAACACAAGGAAGCTTTTTAACACCTAAAGAGAAACTTTGTAACAGGGCAAATTAAATCTCCATTCTAATGGTACAAAGATAATCAAGCAACATAGGCTTAAAAAAAAGCAAAAAGCTTTTGGCATTTAGGCACAAATCTTTAACTCAAGACCAAGTTTTGTATGTACCTGTGCGCGTGTGAGACTACATTGGTCTCTAGATCTCACTGGATGCACCACTCCTTACGAGAGAAGCTTGTGGGTTACTTCTCACAATCACGTCTTTCAAGCGCGAGAGAGGTTCAAGTACTCTGCTCAGCTTCTACGTTAGAGCAAACAAAAACAAAAGTTGGTTACCAATTTGTGAAACATAATGATTCGTAACACAAGTTTTTTCCGATTATTACCTCGCTACTGATGCTTGATTGCCACTTGAGTTGCAAAATCTGCCACCTCTCGTGTTGCCATCGTTGACTAAGAACTACGAGTCCTGTGACCGCAGCTGCAAAGAACAAGGACCATATCGCGTTTGCTTCTCTCGTGCTTGAATAAATCGAAATAGCTCTCCTTCTCCACCAAGCTTCACAAGGAAGGTCGTGTTTGTCATCCTTCTCGCGTTTAACGGGACTTATTACGGTATCAGAATTAAGATCCAAGTCCCCAACTCCATACTCATTTACCCCGTGTTCATACATAGCTGATTCACTTCCGAACGATTCCATGTGCGCAGTTTCATAGTTTCTTAACTTATCAGACAAATCCTGACCTTGGAGCATCGAGTCTTCTTCGCCATCATTTCCTTGTTCCAAAGGCTCATCAATGGGTAAATTCTCATGCTCACTTGGTGGAAATACAAAATGGTCAGACATGTACAAATCACGCGAAGTCTCTGCTCCATAATAAGCAACGTTCTTTCGTGCATCAACGTTATATGGACCAGGAGAAGCAGCGTAAGCCGATGAAGTTAGCGATACGACTTCCCATTCGTTCCCTCGAGGAGGAGGAGGATTCTCCTCAGTCATCTTCTACAGACAGAAATCTCCAATGAACCCTAACAAAACAAAATCTGAAAAAGGAACTTGCTTCATTAGGCCATAAACAGAGAGTATATCAAATCTTCTAATGCAAAAACTTCAAAAATTCAACAAAATGTAATCAATACATAGCAAAAATTGCTAAATATTCTTCATAATCAAAGGATTAAGAACAAATCAATATGAGAAAATTTCCAGAATCAAACAAAACCGATTACTTCGTCAAATCGATCGGAAAACAATAGCAGAAGAGAGAATCTAACTACGACATCATCAATTTCCAGAATTAGCTAATCGAAGCAACGATTGAGATAGCAAAACAAAGTTTAACAAGAGGAAGAATTGTTCGTCGGAAAATAAATACCTAAGAAGAGACAATACGTATTGGATTGGATCCAGAGATTGATGATGATGATGATGATGATGATGATGATGAGATTCTTCTATCTCCGAATCTGGAAAGAGAAGGAGCAATTTTTGATACCGGGGATAACCGGTTTTTAGGTCGGCTGAAATAGACGGTGTGACCGGCTGCAATCGGTAAACGGGCTTATATGGTAATGCGTGAAGACGTAACGCAAACGCGACGTAACACGGAAAAAATGCTAATTTTTGAACAAAATTAAGAGCCCAACTTTATCATCCACGTAGTATCATTATTGGCCTGTGTTAGTGTGTTACATCGGTACATGTTTTATGTGTTTATGAATTGTAGTGAATTAAAGTAATTCAGTTAAAGAGGTTTAAATTTTAGGGTTGTAAATCATCTCGCCGGCTTAAAATAGTTCAGTAGAATGATTCTGATGTGTGATTATAAACTTAAATGAGTCGACGTATGATTAATAAACCGCTATTCGGCGAGATTTTTTGTTCTCTCCGCAATATGGATACATTGACTTCCAAATATTATCTCTTGACCAATAATACATATCGAAATCGCAAATTTTGTATGCAATTTGGTTAAATGAATCATATAACAAATTATCGAAAAAAACTATTTCAATTCGACAGATAAGTAAAGTCACCATGAAGTTGGTGGATGAAACTGAGGCGAGAGTGGCCCTTGTAGCTTACCCTCCATTTGGTGAAGTAAGGGAATTCGGAAGTCCTAACGTGGAGGTTGTCCTGGAGGCACATGGCTACGAGCCCAAGCTCAAGCTGCTCCAGGACCCACAGCAAGCGAACAAGCTCCTTTACGCTGACGGATCGAGTAAAGCCTCAACTTGAGGCGCTTCAGGCATGGGTGACAGAGTTCCTCAACCGCGTTCACGCTGAGAGACTGACCATGTTCGGACCATGATGAGAGAGCAGATGATTACTATTATGCTTTGCTTTTAGAGGAGATTGACTTTTTGTATATCGGATGATTCATTTTTTGTTTCCATCGATCACGTTTTTTGAACTCTTTTGATATCATCTTTTGAGTTCTAAACTCTCTATATGAGTTGGTCGAAATTTAGATTTACTCTAAAAAACTCAGGCTCAAAGAACAATGGAAAAGTGACAAAGTGAAATATACAACACAACTCATATACCACTTTAATTTGTTTCATTTATACCCAATAAAGAAGCAAAGAACGACTCATAACCAGGTGAATCAAAGTGTGCTACTTCAATTTGTAAATTGTGACTAACCTGAATGAATCAAAGTATTAAAATATCTTCAAAAATATCAATAAGACATTGTTAATGTTACGAATAACAATAACAATGCATGTGTGGCAACAATTTTATCTGTACTATTTGGTTTTTTTTTTTTTTTTTTTAATCTGTACTATTTGGTTTGTTTTATGCAAGAACAAATTTTTTTTCCATCTCATCTTATTTTTTAATTTGATATCGTAACTTAAATTGATTAAATTTTATTGTCACGTTTTAACTTTTTAAAATAGACATAATTTTCATGATAACAATTTATTTTTACATCTTACATGTTTTTTTCTTCTTTTGAATGAATTTGTAATACAAAAATTCAAAGTGGTTACTGTTTTAGAAAAAGAATCCATCAACTTGTTCCGTTTCGATTTTTCGGGTTGGAGAGAAAGCGAAGGAAATTTCAATTACGTTAACTTCGACTACGACGTTCATGATTTACATTCCATCATCAAGAACTAACTTGCCTTTTCTTTCTCTTTCTTCTTTGAGAATTTCTTAATTGATGTTACGTGTGTTTTTTTTCTTCATTGGATCCAAATTTATCTATTCCTTTCTCTTCTTAACAAGACTTTCAATTGATTTTGCATTTGAAGTTCACTACATTTTGGTCCAAAAATCAACCAAAGTTAAAAACAATGAACGAATCTATTAAGAGAAAGGTACAATAGCCATAATTATACCGCAAACGTGGAAAATCGCGATTTTTGAAACGTTGTAACACGTGGCGTGTTACAATTGGCTTATCAGAGTAATGAGTAAAAACAAAAAAACTTCGTCTTCAACATACGTGTGGCGGATGGTTGAAACTTGAAACTAGTGGAGAAAGAGAGAAATGGGAGATCTCTATGCTTTGGACTTCGATGGAGTTATCTGCGATAGTTGTGGAGAAAGCTCTCTTTCTGCTGTCAAGGTCATATTTCAATCTCTTTCTCTCGAATACTCTAAATCTCTTTTCAATTTCCGAGAAATTCCTCCTGGGTTTTGTTTCTCTGATTCTGAATCTGATTTCTGAAATCGGAGCTTGATTTTGAAGTTTTGAGATGTTATTGATCAGTTTTTGTTTTTGAATTTTCGTTGATTGTTTGGTGTTTATAGGCTGCGAAAGTGAGATGGCCTAATTTGTTCAAAGGAGTTGATTCTGCTTTAGAGGAATGGATCGTTGATCAGATGCATATCGTAAATTCTTGTTTCACTCTGGTTTTGATAAATTGTTCATCAAAATGCGTTTAAGATCCAAGAAAATGGTGTTTTTAGGTGAGACCTGTGGTGGAAACTGGATATGAAACTCTTCTACTTGTGAGATTGTTATTGGAGACGAAGATACCTTCTATTCGAAAATCTTCAGTGAGTGTGAAAATTCTTCACTAGGCTTTAGCTTGGATTTAGTTTGATGATGATTGCTCTTTGTTTATTAAGGTTGCAGATGGATTGAATGTTGATGGGATATTGGAGAGTTGGGGAAAGATTAAGCCGGTTATAATGGAAGCTTGGGAAGAAGATAAAGATGAATTGATTGATTTGTTTGGAAAAGTTAGAGATAATTGGATTAAAGAGGACTTGACTACTTGGATTGGTGCTAATAGGTATGTATGTCTTCAATATCATAGATAATGGAGTTATGAATCATTTGTTGCATATTTTGACTTCATAGTCTACTATATTTGTAGATTCTATCCAGGAGTTTCAGATGCACTGAAATTTGCCAGCTCAAAGATTTACATCGTTACCACGAAACAGGTGCGCGCTTCTGTTTATTGTGTAACCTCAATCTGACTGTAGTATCTTAGTGTATAATGTATGCCGGTATTACGAGCTGAACTTTGCAAGTATGGTGGAGAAAATTTGCAGGGCCGCTTTGCAGAAGCGTTGCTGCGTGAAATCGCAGGTGTGATCATACCATCAGAGAGGATTTATGGTCTAGGTTCAGGGTTAGTAATCTCCCAATTGAGCTTTTGATCTTGTTTCTTTGTCTAGATTTTTCCTCTTAAACCAAACTTATTTTTTCTTGTTTGATATCTCTATTCAGGCCTAAGGTGGAAGTGCTAAAGCTACTTCAAAATAAACCAGAACACCAGGGCCTATCTTTACAGTAAGTATCACCAATTCTTATCTTTTCATGACATTGGTAACCATTAGTTTACTTACAATTGCTATGCATTGTTTAATTTGGCCAGTTTCGTGGAAGATAGACTTGCTACGCTGAAGAATGTCATCAAAGAGCCTGAATTAGACAAATGAAATTTATATTTAAGTGGGTCTCTTCACTCTCCTTTATCATCTTTTTCTGCTTCTTCTTACTGATTATGCTGATAAAACGTATCGCAAAACAGGTAACTGGGGTTACAACACCGAGAAAGAGCGAGCAGAAGCAGCAAGCATTTCCAGGATTCAGGTTATCGAGCTCTCCACGTTTAGCAATAAGCTTAAATGATTCGTGAAAAAAAGCTTCTGTTATTTATTGTATTCTACGCCATTCGACGACATGCATACTTCAAACCAAATATGTCAAAGAAATCGTAGTTAAGATTCAGTGAAAGTGTTAAAAAATTTCAGTCTTTAAAAAGTATTTCTATGACCTATAACTCATCCTTGGTCAAATCATTCTTGTTACCATCTTTATCATCCTTGCTTTTCTCAGCTTGAAGTTTGTCAAGGAGCTCTTCGTATGGAGGATCTCCAGGTCTTCTAAACTCTTGTTTCCCTATCTTAACCTCATAAGCTTCTTCTTGGCTAAGTACAAACTCCCTTAGCTAAACAAAATTGATTCTAGTGTGAGATTGTTACTAATCTGGTCAAAAATGTGATTATGTGATTGTTACAATTACCTCAGTCACGTCTTTACCATGTTGCATATTGAACATCACAGTGCTTCGATCTACGGCCATGAATCTAACTCCAATCCCTCCTGTTTTCAAAACTTTCGTCCATTTCATAGCAATTTCCAATACCATGTCCTGATTCAACCAATCAAACACATCACGATTTTGAATTCAATCGTCGGAGATTTTGAATTTTTGTTTACCTTAGTTCGTTGGACGCCTAACCGGAGCTTTACGAATCCGACGACTGGTCCAAAAGTCCGTTTAGCCATTTCCGCTTGGATCTGATCGAATCCCATGTTGGTGAAATCAGGTGGAGGATCGAATTCCGGCGTCGGTGCTTTCTTCCCCCATCCTTTCCATGATTCGTCTTCTTCGTTGTCTTCCACGTCGTCTAGATCGTCGGAGATCTCGATCCGTCGTTGTCCTGCTTCGGCGAGGTGGATTGATACGTGGAAATTCGAGATCAGAAGAAGAACGATGCAAAAAAGTAGAATCAAAGAAGAAGAACGAACGATCTTCTCCATGCTTTTCCCTTTTTGGTTTTTGTTTTTCTTAGGAATTAGATTCCCGTTACTAAAAATCAGTAGTACTAAGAAAATAATTAACGACATAAACGGGACATTATCGCATAAAATTGCTTGCCGTTTTTTTATTATATTACGAAAGAATTGCGTGCCGATTTATGTATGTGAAGATGACAAGCATTGAAAATCCACACTGAGGAAACTCTGGATCTAATCGGAAATGGACAATTCCGAAAAAATCCATTACGAAAACCATAAAGCTTGTGAAAATTCACATGTTTATTGCATTAATAAGTCATCCCAAACTCTGCCAATCACTATGAAAGATGTGATACCATCTAACACGTCCATGGTTTTTTCACTTTTTAAAAAAAAATTTCTTCCAGGGATCAGATTCCGACAAAATGATACGGCATCAACATTTCTATAATCAGTGGAGTCACTGAGAAATATAGCTAACGACTTAGACTGAACATTCTCGCACAAAACTATATGTCGTTTTTGTTATTTACAAAAGAACTGCGTGCCGAGTTAAGGACGTAAAGATGACAAGCACTGAAAAACCGTAAGACGAAAACAACACGTGCTACGCCTAAATGGATTTTCCCAAAGCAATAATTACGTGTTAATTACTTTTTTAATCTTCTCTTTAAACAAATTTGATAGGTAACTTAAAAATATTTATCAATTTCTAGAAGATATTTATATTTCATAATGTTCATTCCATAGCTCCCTTTTCTTTTCCACGTTTGAACCAATAATGCACAAATAGAAGAACATCTCCACAAGAAATTGACTAAATCCAAAACCAACAAGATGTGAAGTTCCATGGAAATTTGACTAAACCATCCTCTCCTTGGGATTTTTTGTGAATCAATGATGATCTATGAACGAGACAAGACCAACTACCAATTCCAAAAAAAAAGAAAGTCGATTCTTTAGCTTAATATTCACACGCGAGATCAGTATGCAGTAAACTACATATGCATCATGCTCAACAAAGGCCAACAAAACAATTTCAAATTCAAACTCGAATTCAAAGGCACTGGCCTGTTTACTCTGAGAAGCTTGCACTGAGCTTGGAGCATAAGAGAACACTCCCGAAAAAACACATTCCCGTCACGAAAATACCTCTTTGAGTTATCGAGGATTGGACCTTCTCGTCGTCGCAATAAAAGCCCAAAGATCCTTAGTCGCAATCGCAAAAAACTCGTCCTTATTCATAGAATTTCTTGCTTCACATATGTGTTTAAGCTTGGATCGCTGGATATATCGTTTCATTTCTTGCAAGTAAACCGCACTTCTCTTAATAATGTCATCAGAACCCTAGAAAGCACCTCCGATACCAAATCCGCCGGGAGATCTAAAATCGTCGTCATCACGAAGCTTCCAAAATGAAACTCTGGCCTACGTCTCTTTCTTCCCTCAATCAAATTAGCTAATCGAATTTCAAAATCTTCGTCGTCTCAATTAATGCCCACAAGAGCAAAACACTCCTTTTTTTGTCAATGTGTATCCTCTCAAGTACCAGTTTGTACCTTGTGCAGTTTTCATTTTAACATCATTTACCTCTGAACAAAATAAAATTACCATAAAATAAGATAACGTAGCATTTAAATGTAAAAAATATATTACAATAAAAAGATATTTACACGCCATCTATAGCTCCAAAGTTATTGTGTTTTTTTCAACTCACTCCTTTTGAGTTTAGAGTTTACAGAGAGCAAAACCATTTCTATTTTATTTCTTTTTGAAAATGATGAGGTAAGGATTGTTTTTTTTGTTGTTAAAGGATTGATTTGTATGTGTAAAGGTTTGGTTTTTATGAAAAAATGGTTTTTGTATGTCTAAAGGTTTGGTTTTGTATGTAAAGGTTTGGTTTTGTATGTAAAGGTTTGGTTTTTATGAAAAAATGGGGTTTGTTGTTAAAGCTTGGTTAAAGTTTCAGTTTCAATAAAAAGAAATTAGGATTTAATACTTTTGTGAAAACTTTTGGATGTTCAAAAATTTTAAACAAACGGGAAACTAATGATTCAAATCGAATGCTATTCGTTGAAGTTGGTTGTTTCGAATAATGTACGGACTATCCTTATGTATTTCGACATCCATAAAATTATCCTTATAATCCCTTCTAAACCAATGTCATACGTTTGTATCAATCTTAATGAAAAATAATTCGAAAGTCTTACAAACTAACTAATGTGCGCCATTCAATTCCGACTATGAAGTAAGTCAAATTATGTAGATTTCAATTTTGTTTTTTGCATATTGCTAGTATTATTATATATTTTTCTATGTTTTTAGAGTTGAATTATGAAATTTTACAAGTATAGATTAAGCAAATTATGTAAAATTATCCACGCGTTGCGTGAATTTGAAAGTCAATATGATAAAGTTGGTGTTTCTAGTAAATAATTATATAGGTTAGAAGCTTAAGCATTTGTAGCAAATCATTGGACATATACAATGTTACATGAAAAGATTTAGACCGTTTATTAATAAAAATTATTGGACATATACAATGTTTCTCTTTTGTGTTTTAAAATTACAGTGACTTATATAAAAACCTAAGTTTTAAACATTATTGTATAATATATTGTTGGGTTTAATAAAATAAATTTTTTCCAAATGATAACTTTAGTGAAAAACGATAACGGCTAATATACAATTATTGGAATGTGGAATTAAGTTTGAAATAATTGTTAAGTAATTAAGTTTGAACTAATTGTTAAGTTATACAGTTAATTTTTTTTCTTCAACTAATAAATTAGAAAAACAAATGGCAAAATTTGTGACACATATTTTCATAACTTTAGTTTTGAAAAAACCTTAAAATATTATAAAGATTTCTCGAAGATATTTTAATTTCATAATTGTTAACTATGTGATACTATGTTCATATTTGAAGTATACATCTTGGCCTATGAGACTCGAAATCCGATAAACCGTCAAAATCCCCAATGAACAAACAACCAAACCAAATTGGTGGTAACCGGTATGACTAGTTATGAAATAAATTTCGAACATACACAAGAAGAATATACTATTTCATAGTTGATGGTTATTGTAGCTAATTGGTTATTTAGAAGAAACAAATTCAAGTAGAACTATGTTAATTAACCAGACGCTCGTAGTCTGGCGGTAATGGACCTACGACTGTGGGTACCGCCACCAAAGTTCGACGCCTAACCACCGCAGACTAAAATGGCTGTGGAACGGGTCTCGTGGGATTAGTCTTTGGGCCTAGACAATTTTTGGGATCCCCACGATTATCAAAAAAAAAATTATGTTAATTTGCCTACGGGAAATTAGCATGTATAACACATAAAAAATTATAATTTATTTTCTAACAATTAACCCTAAATCTAAGGGTTGTTATTTAGCCACATACTATACTTTTTGTTATTTGCTTAATTATTATTATTTTTTTGGTTATTAAGCAAATTCACCCTTTGCCTATTTCAATGTTTTTGGAAATTATGTTTGCATTAATCATACGTTGGGTTATATATATTTTCCAAGGCAGTAAATATGATATCTATGGTATTTTATGTTTATAGCCTTTTATGGTCATGTTACTACTTTAATTTCATCTTCAAATTTTTTTCACTTTCACTAAAATATTCTTACCCAAATACAGAAATAAAATTTTGAAATATCATGGAAAAACAAAAGTCGTCCCATATGATTTAACCCAAAACCAAGCGGTAAATAACACGCGTCTCCTCATTATTTGTGCAACGCTTATACATCGAATGGCAGTTACGTAATAATAGTGAAAACCGAGGGTTCATCTCGTGACACGCATTTCCCGTGTTCCAACTGTATCAAGACCGTAGGCCCCACCAACAAAAAAATAAAAATAAAGTAATAAAAAATGAAAAAATCAGATTTTAATACCCCTCTCAAAAAAAAAAAAAAAAAGAAAAAAGAAAAGGGAAGTAACCAGCTAGGGTTTGACTGCGAGAAATTTCTGATCGCGTGAATTTCTCAAGAGGAATCGATCATCGATTCCGTGGATTTCGTTTTCCCTCCCTTTTTTCTCCTTTTTTTCTATTTGATCGAAAAGCCCCCCTCAAGGATCTGGTTTTATACCGTTGAATCCCGCGACTTTCGTTTCCAGATTACCCCCAAAAATATTCCGATGCAAATCTAGTGTGTGAGAGAAAGCTTCGTCACCCGAGCTTCAGTGTCTGTATCGATTTCGCCTTTGTGAATTTTGAAATTGTTTTGGAGGGATTTGTTTTGAAATTAGGGTTTTAGTGAGTGTTGGATTACTCGGTCAATTGCATGCAATCTGGAGGCAGTGGCGGAGGATCCGCCCGGAATCCGGGTATGGGTCCGGCTGGTGGTCGAACCGCGTCCACGTCATCCGCTGCGTCTCCTTCTTCTTCATCTTCCTCTGTGCAGCAGCAACAACAGCAGCAGATTGCGTCTAGGCAGGTAAAGGATTCTGGAATTGCTCTTTGTATTTGCCAATGTTTGTATGTTACTCAAATTTAGTGGGATTTAACTGTTTCCTCAGTGTTGTGGAAAAGGAAAGTCTCCAATTTCCTTTAAATTGAAGCTGCCTAGTTATGTTTTTAGTAAATAGTATCTCTCTTTTCGATTTGCCAGTGTTTACATGTACTTGTGGTGTTTGTGTAAACTAATTATTATTGTGTGTTTTAAATATGGTAGCAGCAGCAGCAGCAGCTGAGGAACCCGGAAGCAAACGATGGCGGCATGTTTGCGTATCATGGTGGTGGAGTTCAGGGAATGATGGGAGGTGGTGGTGGTAACTTTGTTTCGTCTTCTCCGGGGTCGATGCAGCAACTGCCTCAGCAGTCTAGGGGTTCTGGTCAAGAGGGTCAGCAAAGTTTTAATCCAATGCAGCAAGCGTATATGCAGTTTGCGTTACAGGCACAGCAACAAAAAGCACAGCAGCAAGCTAGAATGGGTATGCAGGGATCTACAGGGATGTTGAATATGCAAGACTTGAATCCGATGCAGGCGTCTAGTCAGGGCCAGGCCTCATCGTCTAGGCCAGCAGGTGAACAGTTTGCTCAACAAAGGAACGAAGCTAAACCTCATCCTCAGCAGATGGGAACGGGGCAACTAATGCCTGGGAATATGATAAGGCCAATGCAGGCACCACAGGGTGTTAATAACATGGGAAACAACCAACTCGCATTTGCACAACAGTGGCAGGCGATGCAGGCATGGGCGCGTGAGCGTAATATCGATCTCTCACATCCTGCCAACGCTAGCCAAATGGCGCATATCCTTCAGGCAAGAATGGCTGCTCAACAGAAAGCTAATGAAGGCAATGTGGCTTCAACACAGTCACCTTCTATTCCAATCTCTAGCCAGCCGGCTTCATCTTCAGCTGTTCCAGGTGAGAATTCACCTCGTACCAACTCTGCTAGTGATGTCTCTGGGCAGTCAGGATCAGGGAAGGCCAGGCATCCAGTATCTACCAACTCATTTGCCTCGACTTCCAGTCCTAGAATGGTGAACCCCACCATGAATCCATTCTCCAACCAAGGGAGAGATAATTCAGCGTATCCTCGACATTTAGCACAGCCTACAAATGGGATGTCCTCAGGAAATTCCTTGCAGACGTCTGCAAATGATACACATGTTTTGGATCAGAATGCGTCTACAAAAAAAAGTTTAGGTTCTGCTGAACAATTGCAGATGCAGCAGCCTAGGCAACTGAATGCACCAGCTCCATCTGATGCTGGTCCAGTCAGTACCTCTTCCCTTCAGAGTGGACAGGGGACCCAGCAAGCACAGCAGCGATCAGGATTTACCAAACAACAACTCCATGTTCTCAAAGCCCAGATACTGGCATTTAGGCGTTTAAAGGTTTACAGCTCTGTCTTTATCCTTATTTCTTCTTGTTTATGTTTGTTTTGCTGGCGATGTATCTTCATATAACGTTTCTGCAAGTCAGGTTGATTGTTTTTTATCCTTGCTTTTTACTTTACAGAAAGGAGAAGGTTCTTTGCCTCAGGAGCTTCTTCAAGCTATTGCCCCACCACCGCTTGAACTGCAGACACAGAGGCAGATTTCTCCTGTGGGAGTACAGGTTCAGGACAGATCTTCAGACAAAACTGTAGAAGACCAAGCAAGGTCGCTAGAGTGTGGTAAGGAGTCTCAGGCTGCTGCTTCTTCAAATGGACAGATTTTTTCTAAAGAGGAAGATAATGTTGGAGATACAGAAGTAGCTTTGGCGACGGGCCACAACCAATTATTTCAAAACTTGGGAAAAGAAGCTGCTTCTACTGATGCGGCTACAAAAGAGGAGCAACAAACTGATGTATTCCCTGTTAAGTCGGACCAAGGAGCAGATACTAGTGCTCAACAGACTCCCAGAAGTGATTCTACAGCTGATAAGGGAAAAGCTGTTGCATCTGAGGGAGGCCAATCTAATGTTCCGCCACAAGCAAACACTCCCCAGCAGCCGAAGGATACAGCCTCTGCGAGGAAATATCATGGACCGTTGTTTGATTTTCCCTTTTTCACTCGAAAACATGACTCTTATGGGTCTGCCACAACCAATGCCAATAACAATCTCACATTAGCATATGACATTAAAGATCTGATTTGTGAAGAAGGGCCAGAGTTCTTTAATAAGAAAAGAACAGACAGTTTGAAGAAGATAAATGGTCTACTTGCAACAAATTTGGAAAGGAAAAGGATTAGGCCTGATCTTGTTTTGCGGCTTCAGATTGAAGAGAAGAAGCTTAAGCTATCGGATCTTCAGGCTCGTGTTAGAGATGAAGTGGATCGCCATCAACAAGAGATTATGTCCATGCCTGATAGGCCATACCGCAAATTTGTGAGGTTGTGTGAACGACAGCGCCTTGAAATGAACAGACAAGTACTGGCCAACCAGAAAGCTGTTAGAGAGAAGCAGCTGAAAACTATCTTTCAGTGGCGTAAGAAACTCCTTGAGGCTCACTGGGCTATACGTGATGCACGCACTGCTCGCAATAGGGGAGTGGCCAAATACCATGAAAAGATGATGAGAGAGTCCTCGAAGAGAAAAGATGATGGCCGGAACAAAAGAATGGAGGCCTTGAAAAATAATGATGTAGAAAGGTACAGGGAGATGTTGCTGGAACAGCAAACAAATATACCTGGTGATGCGGCTGAAAGATACAATGTTCTCTCTTCATTTTTGACCCAGACCGAAGATTATCTCCATAAACTTGGAGGTAAGATTACTGCCACAAAGAATCAACAGGAAGTCGAGGAGGCAGCGAATGCTGCAGCAGTTGCAGCAAGATTGCAGGTATATATACTGCTTTCTCTACCCCACAGCTAATTATCCATCACTTTCTGTAGATAAGTATTCAAATTTCAACTTACATGTTGACTTTGTACGTCTCAGAAACTATAACTCTTTTTTCTTCCCAAAGTTATAGTAGATTGTAGCTCATCTGTTTCCGTTCTTGATGCAGGGACTGTCAGAAGAAGAGGTCAGGGCAGCAGCTGCTTGTGCTCGAGATGAAGTTGTGATCAGAAATAGATTTACCGAGATGAATGCGCCAGAAGACAATTCATCTGTCAACAAGTAAGTCATTACTTACACCAAAAAAAAAAAATGATTAAGACGGAGAAGTAGCAAAGTAGTAGTTGTTGCTCATACTTTATAAGGCAATGCGGCCGACTGCTTAAAAAGTATTTGCTTATCTGTAAAATGCTGACACTCCTGCACATCCATGTGCGAGGGGATTGCACACATCATACAATTAGGAATAGGCTCATTGGATCCTGTCTTTACCCGTTTTGTTATGCCCAACTCTTAGGTATTATACTCTGGCTCATGCTGTAAATGAAGTGGTTGTGAGACAACCCTCAATGCTTCAAGCTGGAACTTTACGTGATTACCAGCTGGTATTTCTTACATTGAGGCCCTATTTCGTTGTATTGTGAATTTCTTTTCTCTGTTGTGCCACATTTTGATGGTTTCTAATGTAGTCTGCTCTGTGCCATCCAGGTTGGATTGCAATGGATGCTCTCGTTGTATAATAACAAATTGAATGGGATCTTGGCTGATGAGATGGGTCTTGGAAAAACTGTGCAGGTCAATTCTTTTCTCAATTTTCGGGGGTTCCGAGGATTTACTGTACTTTTGCCTTTGGCAAGCAATAAATAAAGCATTATATTCTGTCAGCACTATATGCTGATTTTTTTGTCTTCGCTGGCAGGTAATGGCACTGATTGCTTACCTTATGGAGTTTAAGGGGAATTATGGACCGCATCTCATCATCGTTCCCAATGCTGTTCTGGTGAATTGGAAGGTTTGTGTTTTTGTTAGAATTTTTGATAGAATTTTCTTATATTCAAAGACTCAATGCACTAGCTTAGAACCAATGGATTATTCGAGACCCAGGTCCCAATAGCCCACAAGTCTCTTTTATCCTTTATTTATGCTTAACTTTGACTCTGACCCTAGCTAATTAGTTGTGCTGACATGGCCATATGTAGCTGATGGACTCTTCTGTGTTCCTTGGAATACTTATCAGTTATTTTTGCCGTCTTTTGTCTACTTTTATCTGATACCTTATTACGCGATTTACTTTTCTTCTTCTGCAGAGTGAACTCCATACTTGGCTGCCATCTGTTTCATGCATATATTATGTTGGTACAAAGGATCAACGTTCAAAATTGTTCTCTCAGGTAAAGTTTTGAAAAAGTTGCATTTGCTCTAGATTTTGTTTTGAATTTGTTGATGGATTCATCCCCTGTTCTCTTTAACACAGGAGGTTTGCGCCATGAAGTTCAATGTCCTCGTTACAACTTATGAGTTCATTATGTATGATCGATCAAAACTCTCAAAAGTTGACTGGAAGTATATTATAATCGATGAAGCACAACGGATGAAGGACCGAGAATCTGTTTTGGCCCGAGATCTTGACCGGTACCGCTGCCAGAGGAGATTACTTCTCACTGGGACACCTTTACAGGTTGGTAAAAGTTTAGCTACTCGGGCTTAAATCTTGGACACCTAACCACTGGATCCAAGACTCTATGTGTTGTTCATATTATGTTGTGAGATAGATGATTCTTATCCTGCTTATAATAAATCTTGTAGAACGATCTGAAAGAGCTTTGGTCACTATTGAATCTCCTCCTTCCTGATGTCTTTGACAATCGAAAAGCATTTCATGATTGGTTCGCGCAACCCTTTCAAAAGGAAGGTCCTGCACATAATATAGAGGATGACTGGCTGGAGACTGAGAAAAAGGTCATAGTCATTCACAGGCTTCATCAAATTTTAGAGCCGTTCATGCTCAGACGTCGTGTGGAGGATGTGGAAGGTTCACTGCCTTCTAAGGTAGGATCTGTTAATATAATATTTCTGCCATTATTTTTCATCTAGATGATTCTTATGATGTTGCTTTTGGGTTGCAGGTTTCCGTAGTTTTAAGATGTAGAATGTCTGCTTTTCAGAGTGTCGTTTATGATTGGATTAAAGCTACTGGAACTCTTAGAGTTGATCCAGATGATGAAAAAGCTAGGGCTCAAAAGAATCCAGTATACCAACCCAAGATATATAGAACTTTAAATAATAGGTGCATGGAGCTGAGAAAAGCATGCAATCATCCATTGCTAAATTATCCATATTTCAACGATATTTCCAAAGATTTTCTTGTAAGGTCATGTGGAAAATTGTGGATTCTGGATAGAATCCTTATAAAGCTACAGAGGACAGGCCATCGTGTATTGCTTTTCAGTACAATGACTAAACTTCTTGATATCTTGGAAGAGTATTTGCAGTGGAGGAGGCTTGTATACAGAAGAATAGATGGGACTACGAGCTTAGAAGATCGGGAATCAGCTATTGTGGATTTCAATGATCCAAATACTGATTGCTTTATCTTCTTGCTTAGTATACGTGCAGCCGGAAGGGGTCTCAACCTTCAGACTGCTGACACAGTTGTGATATATGATCCGGATCCAAACCCCAAGAATGAGGAACAAGCAGTTGCCAGAGCCCATCGTATAGGGCAGACAAGGGAAGTGAAAGTGATTTATATGGAGGCAGTCGTTGAAAAACTTTCCAGTAATCAAAAGGAGGACGAGCTTAGAAGTGGTGGTTCAACAGACTTAGAGGATGATTTGGCTGGGAAGGACCGGTATATAGGATCTATAGAGGGCCTCATAAGGAATAATATTCAACAGTATAAGATCGACATGGCTGATGAAGTCATTAATGCTGGGCGTTTTGATCAAAGGACGACTCATGAAGAGCGACGAATGACATTGGAGACTTTATTGCATGATGAAGAAAGATATCAAGAAACTGTCCATGACGTACCTTCTCTACATGAGGTGAACAGAATGATTGCCAGAAGCGAGGAGGAAGTTGAGTTATTTGATCAGATGGATGAAGAATTTGACTGGACTGAGGAGATGACTTGTCATGAACAGGTGCCTAAGTGGCTCCGAGCTAGTACTAAAGATGTGAATAATGCCGTTGCTGATTTGTCTAAGAAACCGTCAAAGAACATGTTGTCGAGCAGTAATCTGATTGTGCAACCTGTTGGACCTGGAGGTGAGCGAAAAAGGGGGCGGCCCAAGAGCAAAAAGATTAACTACAAGGAAATTGAAGATGACAATGGAGGTTACTCTGAGGAAAGCTCTGAGGAAAGGAACATTGATTCTGGGAATGAAGAAGAGGGAGACATTCGACAATTTGATGATGATGAACTAGCTCTTGGTGATCACCAAACCAAGGGAGAATCTGATGAAGAGAACCCTGTCTCTGGTTATGATTATCCTCCTGGTTCTGGTAGTTATAAGAAAATTCCTCCACGTGATGATCCCGGTTCTTCCGGATCTTCACCAGAAAGTCATAGATCGAAAGAGATGGCATCTCCTGTTTCTTCACAGAAGTTTGGCTCGTTGTCTGCATTGGACATTAGGCCAGGTTCTGTCTCAAAAAGACTGGTAGGCACCTGATCTGTCTTGCAGGTTTCTCTTCTTATTTGTCGTTTGTGTAATGTTTGTTCCTTTAATTATGTTGAACAGGGGGATGACCTAGAAGAGGGGGAAATAGCAGCATCAGGGGATTCTCACAGAGATCTCCAACGATCAGGAAGTTGGGCTCATGACCGTGATGAAGGGGAAGAAGAACAGGTTTTGCAACCTACAATTAAACGGAAACGGAGTATTCGTCTAAGACCCCGTCAAAATGCAGAACGAATGGATGGTAGTGATATGCCTGGAGCTCAGCCACTGCAACTCGATCGTAGCTATCGGTCAAAGTTGAGGACAGTTGGCGAGTCGCTTGGTTCAAGACAAGATCAGAGTGATTCATCCTCGAGACTTAGGAGTTTACCTGCAAAGAAGGTAGCTAATACTTCCAAGCTGCATGTATCATCACCAAAATCTAGTAGATTGAATGCCACACAGCTTTCCTTGGAGGATAACGCCGAAGCTGCCAGAGAAACATGGGATGGGACTAGTCCTATTGGCTCTTCAAATTCTGGTGCGAGAATGTCCCACATCGTACAGAAACGGGTACGTTCTGTCAAATGGAATATACTTCTCTTATATGGTCAATGTGTAGGTACATCTAATTTGGTTGGTTGGTCTGAACTGACCCGGTCATTAACTTTGCAGTGCAAAAACGTGATTAGCAAGCTCCAAAGGAGAATCGACAAGGAAGGTCAGCAGATTGTACCTATGTTGACCAATTTGTGGAAGAGAATACAGAACGGTTATGCAGCTGGAGGCGTAAATAATCTTTTGGAACTACGAGAAATAGATCAACGGGTAGAGAGGCTAGAGTACGCAGGAGTTATGGAACTCGCAACTGACGTTCAGTTTATGCTACGGGGAGCAATGCAATTCTATGGATTTTCACATGAGGTTTGATTTTTGCATCTTAAATAAAAGTCTTTTGATTCTGTTCTTTTGATGTATCAGCCAAATGGGTTTAACGGTGATACAACTTTTTCCGCAGGTGAGATCTGAAGCAAGGAAGGTTCACAATCTGTTCTTCGATCTATTGAAAATGTCTTTCCCAGACACAGATTTCCGAGAAGCAAGAAATGCTCTTTCCTTCTCTGGCCCAACCCCAACTTTAGTATCTACACCGTCCCCAAGAGGTGCAGGTGTAAGTCAGGGCAAGAGGCAAAAGCTGGTAAACGAGGCAGAACCTGAGCCAAGTTCTCCTCCTCAGAGACCTCAACAACGCGAGAACTCAAGGATCAGAGTACAAATACCGCAAAAAGGATCAGGGACATCAAGCCACACAGACGACTCTCCAGTTTTAGCTCATCCAGGAGAATTAGTAATCTGCAAGAAGAAGAGGAAAGACAGAGAAAAGTCTGCTCCAAGAACCCGAGCCGCTGGCTCAAGCAGTCCGGTCTCACCTCCACCTATGATAAGTCGTGGTCTTAGAAGTCCAGTGTCTGGTTCAGTTGGAAGGGAAACAAGGCTAGCTCAGCAACAACGGTGGCCGAACCAAACCACTCATCCAAACAACAGCGGTGCGGCTGGTGATTCAGTTGGATGGGCTAATCCGGTAAAGAGGTTAAGGACCGATTCTGGTAAAAGAAGACCGAGCCATTTATAAACAAGACTCTGAAAAGATTAAAGCTTCTTTGTCCTTAGTATTCAGGATGTAATTGCAATGTGGCATTTGAAAGGAATTTAGCAGCAAGTCTTTAACATTAGTATAATCAAAATAATTTGTCTAGGTCTATGATCCCTTTCTTGGTAATGTTGCTCTTTAGATTGTAATGCCGAAAATTTTACAGTAACCATTAGAGGAAAGTCCATTTGTCTGCAGTATCCATCTTTAGGCGTGTTCATGTATAAAAATATTAAAAACAATTTCGAGGATCAAACAAGATGAGATATGGATTCATTGTTTTATTAATGTGAGATTGCAATTTGTATTTACAGTTTAAAACAAGAAAATGTTATTTCAATCATCCTAAAGAATAAACAAGTCATTACAAATTTACGGAGGGAAGAAATTTTCTTCTCCTCTTGGCAATGAACATCAATAATGGTTTAATTTTGGAGATGGACTAAAATAAAAAAAGTACAATGACAGATTGATTTGTAACAGTCATGGATCGGCTTTTCCTGCAACTTCGTCGTCTTCATCATCAGAGTCCGAACCATTTTCGCTCATACTATCATCATCATCTTCGTCATCATCATCATCATCGTTTGAATTCTCCTCAGGTGAAGCATATAACTTGCAATATTCTTCAATCATCAAAGATTTTTAAATGTGTCAAATGAGAGAAGTTGAACAATTAAAAATGAGAAGAAGAAGAAGATTGATTGATTATACCTTTCACTTTCTGTTCATACGCTGCGCGGTCTCTCATCAACAGAGAAGCAGCTTCTCCGTTAAACGGATCTGATGGGTTTGGATATAGAAGCAATTGCGGAATGAACGACTCGAAAACATTTATAAGATCTGTTAATACACAAGCACAACTTTAATGAATGCAACACCATCAGAAATGAAGACATTCAAAAACAAGAGAATCACACTACATTACCAAACATTGGACTCCAAGTCTGGTTGATTACGTCTAAGCAAACTGCTCCCGAACTGCCACAAGCACGAATCGTAGTTTTTAGTGCACGCAAACACTAACACATCTCGAAAACAGATCAATACCACTCTTGAAATGCAATGAGAAATGGTAATAATATATGGTTTGATCTTCACTTACGATTCATCTACATTGGGATGATAAATCTTGTTAACAAATCCTACTGATGGAGATTTGTATGGATAAGCTTCAGGAAGTTCAACTTTTATCTTCCATACACCTCCTTGATAAAGACCTTCAAAGTAAACACACAACCAAATACACACTTTAACGTTTTCTAACAAAGATGAAGATCTAATACATAATCATAATTCAAAGTATAACCCATCAAGTAATCTCAATTCAGTTCCCTATTACAGAGAAATGATGAATCTGAAGTGAAAACCAAATCCACAAAGACTAGTTTTTTTTTTTTTTTTTTTTTTCATTCAGGCATTTCAACAAACAGTTTATAAGCAAAGAGGCAATTCAAAGAGATTGATTAAAGAGTTTTGGAGAAATTACTGTCAGTTGGTCCATGGAATGTGACATAGAACATTTGCAAATCGTCGTTGATTGTATCCACCTTGTAATCACTCATCATCCTAATCCAATCACAGAAGAAATCATGAACAGATCAAAAACCCAGAAGAAGAAAAAAGAGACAATTTCAATCAAATCGAGAGATTATTATTGAATCAAAGTGGAAAAATTGACCGACAATTTCATCATATCCATCTCTCGGCGTTTGCTCGGCGAAGCCATGGCGATTCTCCGTCGTCTTCTTCTTCTTCCTAGATTCTGGTTTTTGAGAGAGAAAGAGAAAAGATTCGAAAATGAGAAAAGATGAATGAAATGAAATGGACATTTGCCTTATATCATTCATCCTCTTCTAATTCCCTTTCTTATCGTTTTCATTTGTTTTTTCATTGCTTTTTTTTTTTGTTAATAAAGAGACAAATTATTTAATTTTATATGGTTAAAGAAGATTTTGATTAACCAAACTTTATCACTAAAAATTGGCCAAACACTAAAATGTTACTGACTTTATCTTATCAAGTATTAACCACTCGTATTATTACACGTAGATATCGAATCCATAACGAGATATATTACTAGATACGGCTCTAAACCCAAACATAGCAAACTGCTATGCAATCTACAATTTTATTTACGTATCGCGTTTTCATTGACCGATTTTTTTTATACAATAATATGTTATGATGTGATCTTTTGATATTTGATAGAATAATTTGGTGTTTAGTTTATGGATTTTATTATATGTGGTACATGTTTACTTACTTTTCAACGATTAATTTAGTAAGGTAAAAAAAAAGCATAATGTATATGACCAAAATTTTACACGAGCAATTACATTACTATGACTCAGAAAGCCTGCAACCGTATGGACCAGCTCCAAAGGATCAACTCCACCTCAGAGTGAGTGACTTAATGAACTCACCATCAACTTCCTGGAACATTGATAAGATCAATCAAATTCTACCTCACTTGATAAGCCAAAATTTTACACGAGCAATTACATTACTATTACAAAATTTTACACGAGCAATTACATTCAAATCCAAGCGTAAACCCGCATTTCGATCTACCTGAGTTAAGATATGAGTAAAAAAAAACTAAAATTTTATCGTTGCAACAATAAAATGTAGGTCGTTTTCAATTTTTCTGTTTTCATTGATTAAAATGAATTTCCCCCTTATTTGTTTTATATAAATCAATTCTCTTATAGCTTAACTTTGAATTGATAATAAGTGTTTGATAGTTGGAACCGTAACCCTTTTTACGGCCATAGATTAGAAAAACGCAAAGAATGAATGATTAGACACACTATTCAAATTTAAAATGAATTAAACAAGATAATGATGTGAGACAAGACAAGATGGTGATGATAATTGGCATCTTTCTACAATTAGTGAATTAATTAATCATTAGCATACAAATCAAAGCCTGACTCGTTATACCCATCTTTAACTTGTATCATCATGTCTTATAAAGAAGAAACGAAACTTTGAATGGTTATTTGTCAGAAGAATACAATAAGAAATGTTGTAAGAAAAATTAAGGAGTTGTGACTTATCATACAAGTAAATAATTTCTTGATAATATTCTATAACCAAAAGATGAATTATTTAAAAAGAGACGTGACCAATAAACTTACGAGTTACGACTATAGAAGACGTGAGGACAATAATTTCGTGTCCACATGCATCAACCCAATCCACCACTCGTACACACGGTATAGCAAAAACCGAATAACATGAAGAAAAAAAAATTGATATTGCGAGGAATTTATTTTTCAAATTTATGTTTTGTAAACATCATAAGAGACCTCTATAACACAATGAAATAATAGAAGTGATTTAATTTAAAAATTTAGATACACTATTCTAACATATTTTAGCGATCTCGACAAAACATTCAAGAATTCCTAGGTGAAAACAATAAGAAATTAACTCAAGGAGTACTAAAAAGGGTGCTAACGGTCGGTGAGACTCCTTTGATTTTGACCATTTTTACAAAATTTTAAATTCATGTTTGTAAGTTTCATGAGAGAGTTCTATAACAAATGAACTAAAAGAAATAATTTAATTCAAAATTTAGATGCATTTTCTAACATTTTTAGCGATTTCAACAAAACGTTTAAAAATTCAAAAGTTAACCCCTTTTGAGTTTTGATAGTTTTTGACAAATTTTAAATTCATGTTTGTAGATTTCGTGAGAAAGCTCTACAACACATAAAATAATAGAAATAGTTTAATTCAAAATTTAGATATATTTTCTAATAGTTTTAGCGATTTCGACTAAACCTTTAAAAATTCAAAGGTTAACCGCATCTCTCGCGAATCAACTCAACTTTATAGTCTAGCTTCCTATGCAAGTTCCTCACTTTCTCTTTGAATCATCATCCAACATCTACCCTAGGGGTGCAACCGTGCAAGTAATGTACAAATATAAGGTTGAAATCTAGGGTTATAGGATTAGGAAAGAGAGAGAAAATTTGGGTCCGCTATGGATCAAGATTCTTCACGTTCAGGTATCACTCCAATACGTGTAGCACTTCTCCACCACAACTCTCATATCATTCTTTTCACAGCTCATCCAACGCGAGATCCCTTTCCGATGCGTGTTCTCCAATGCACCATACGTGACCGCGAAGGCGTGCAATTGTCTTCCGAGATCACCCTTGGTGACTCGGTGGATATGGCGCGTAGTGGCGCACTTCTCGGAGCGGGTCACCTCTTCAACCACCTTCGCCGCATCCTCGAAGATCTCGTAGGGACTCTTCTTTTTTCTGCCACGGCTCGAGAAGAACCGGACCGCGAAGGCGTGCAATTGTCTTCCGAGATCACCCTTGGTGACTCGGTGGATATGGCGCGTAGTGGCGCACTTCTCGGAGCGGGTCACCTCTTCAACCACCTTCGCCGCATCCTCGAAGATCTCGTAGGGACTCTTCTTTTTCCTGCCACGGCTCGAGAAGAACCGGACCGGAACCTGCAAGCATTCATCAATCAAAATCAAATTTAAATTCTTTTTGGTAAAACAGATACTGTCCATTAACAAAGGAGAGAAACATATACTTAATGCGTTTAGATTTAATTTAATTTTTTTCTAACATTTTAAAGAGTTTTCAACAAAACGCTTAAGAATTCAAAGGTTAACCCCTTTTGAGTTTTGATAGTTTTTGACAAATTTTAAATTCATGTTTGTAGATTTCGTGAGAAAGCTCTACAACACATAAAATAATAGAAATAGTTTAATTCAAAATTTAGATATATTTTCTAATAGTTTTAGCGATTTCGACTAAACCTTTAAGAATTCAAAGGTTAACCGCATCTCTCGCGAATCAACTCAACTTTATAGTCTAGCTTCCTATGCAAGTTCCTCACTTTCTGTCTGAATCCAACATCACCGAACATCTACCCTAGGGGTGCAACCGTGCAAGTAATGTACAAATATAAGGTTGAAATCTAGGGTTATAGGATTAGGAAAGAGAGAGAAAATTTGGGTCCGCTATGGATCAAGATTCTTCTCATTCAGGTATCACTCCAATACGTGTAGCACTTCTCCACCACAACTCTCATATCATTCTTTTCACAGCTCATCCAACGCGAGATCCCTTTCCGATGCGTGTTCTCCAATGCACCATACGTGACCGCGAAGGCGTGCAATTGTCTTCCGAGATCACCCTTGGTGACTCGGTGGATATGGCGCGTAGCGGCGCACTTCTCGGAGCGGCTCACCTCTTCAACCACCTTCGCCGCTTCCTCGAAGATCTCGTAGGGACTCTTCTTTTTCCTGCCACGGCTCGAGAAGAACCAGACCGGAACCTGCAAGCATTTATCAATCAAAATCAAATTTAAATTCTTTTTGGTAAAACAGACATTGTCCATTAACAGAGGAGAGAAACATATACTTAATGCGTTTAGATTTAATTTAAATTATTTCTAACATTTTAAGCTTTTCAACAAAACGCTTAAGAATTCAAAGATTAACCCCTTTGAGTTTTGACAGTTTTTGACAAAATTCTAAATTCTTGTTTGTAGATTTAATGAGAGAGCTCTATTACACATAAAATGATAGAAATAATTTAATTCAAAATTTAGATACATTTTCTAATATTTTTAGCGATTTCAACTAAACCTTTAAGAATTTAAAGGTTAACTCTTTGAGTTTTGACAGTTTTTGACAAAATTTTAAATTCATGTTTGTAGAATTTTTGGGAGAGCTCCAAAACATATAAAATAATTGAAATAATTTAATTCAAAATTTAGATACATGTTTTATCATTTTTAACGATTTCGACAAAACGTTTAAAAATTCAAAGGTTTAACCCTTTTGAGTTTTGACAGTTTTTGACAAAATTTTGAATTCACAATTGTAGATTTCATTAAAGAGCTTTATAACATATCAAATAATAAAAATAATTTAATTCAAAATTTAGATACATTTTCTAACATTTTGAGCGATTTCGACAATACGTTTAAGAATTCAAAGGTTAACCCATTTAAGTTTTGACAGTTTTTGACAAAACTTTAAATTCATGTTTGTAGATTTCATGAGAGAGCTCTATAACATATAAAATAATAGAAATAATTTAATTCAAAATTTAGATACATTTTCTAACATTTTTAGCGATTTCGACAAACCGTTTAAGGATTCAAAGGTTAACCCCTTTGAGTTTTGACAGTTTTTAACAAAATTTTAAATTCATGTTTGTAGATTTCATGAGAGAGCTCTATAACATATAAAATAATATAAATAATTTAATTCAAAATTTAGATACATTTTCTAACATTTTTAGCGATTTCGACAAACCGTTTAAGGATTAAAAGGTTAACCCCCTTTGAGTTTTGACAGATTTTAACAAAATTTTAAATCCATGTTTGTAGATTTAATAAGAGAGCTCTATTACAGATAAAATGATAGAAATAATTTAATTCAAAATTTAGATACTTTTCTAACATTTTTAGTTATTTCGACAAAACATTTAAGAATTCAAAGGTTTAAACCCTTTGAGTTTTGACAGTTTTTGACAAAATTTTAAATTCATGTTTGTAGATTTAATGAGAGAGCTCTATTACAGATAAAATGACAAAAATAATTTAATTCAAAATTTAGATACTTTTTCTAATATTTTTAGCGATTTCAACAAAACGTTTGAGAATTCAAAGGTTAACCCTTTGAGTTTTGACAGTTTTTAACAATTTTTAAATTTATGTTTGTAGAATTCATGGGATAGCTCTATAACATATAAAATAATAGAAAAAAATTAATACAAAATTTAGTTTCATTTCTAAAAATTTTAGCGATTTCGACAAAACGTTTACGAATTCAAAGGTTAAGCCCTTTGAGTTTTGACCTTTTTTGACAAAATTTTATTTTCATGTTTGTAGATTTCATGTGAGAGCTCTATAGCACATAAAATAATATAAATAATTTTATTCAAAATTTAGATATATTTTCTAATATTTTTAGCGATTCCGACAAAACGTTTTAGAATTCAGAGGTTAACCCTTTTGACTTTTGACAGTTTTTGACAAAATTTTAAATTCATGTTTGTAGATTTCATGAGAGAGATCTATAAAATATAAAATAATAGAAATAATTTAATTCAAAATTTAGATACATTTTCTAACATTTTTAGCGATTTCGACAAAACGTTTAAGAATTCAAAAGTTACACTTTGAGTTTTGACAGGTTTTGAAAAATTTTTAAATTCATGTTTGTAGATTTCATGGGAGAGCTCTAAAACATATAATTTAATAGAAATAATTTAATTCAAAATTTAGATACATTTTCTAATATTTTTAGCGATTTTGACAAAACGTTCAAGAATTCAAAGGTTAACCCTTTGAGTTTTGACAGTTTTTGACAAAATTTAAATTCATGTTTGTAGAATTCATGGGAAAGCTCTAAAACATATAAAATAACAGAATTAATTTAATTCAAAATTTAGATTCCTTTTCTACCATTTTTAGTGATTTCCACAAAACGTTTACAAATTCAAAGGTTAACCCTTTTAAGTTTTGACATTTTTTGACAAAATTTTATATTCATGTTTGTAGATTTCATGAGAGAGCTCTATAGCACATTATATATTAGAATTAATTTTATTCAAAATTTAGATACATTTTCTAACATTTTTAGCGATTTCGACAAACGTTTAAGAATTCAAAGGTTAACCCCCTTAGAGTTTTGACAGTTTTTGACAAAATTTTAAATTCATGTTTGTAGATTTAATGAGAGAGCTCTATTACAAATAAAATGATAGAAATAATTTAATTCAAAATTTAGATACTTTTTCTAACATTTTTAGCGATTTCGACAAAACGTTTAAGAATTCAAAGATTAATCCTTTTGAGTTTTGACAATTTTTGAAAAATTTTAAATTCATGTTTCTAGACTCCATGAGAATCTTCTATATCACATTAAATTGTGAAAAATAATTTAATTTCAAATTTAGATACATTTCATTCATTTTTAGCGATTTCTCCAAAGCGTTTAAAAATTTCATAGGTTAATAAACTGAGCTATAGATTTTCAAGTGATGTAATAAAAACTAATCAAGAAACTGTGATCTTAAGTAGGCAACAAGAGAGATTGGTTACTAATTTCCATTAATCCACTTGAAAATAACAAGCAAAAATCCAAATAGCAATTGCAATTTGCCTCTGTTGTATTAACCACACCAATCCGAAAATTTTCTCTTCCTCACTGTACTTTGAGAAGAAACCTTCACTCTGATTCATCAGTTTTAGCAAAGCCTTACAAGCAATGCTAACCCAAAAATAGAATACTACCTGTAGAATCATAGAAGAAATGGTAAGTATTTACCTCAAAACTAAAAACCAAAATCTGCTGAGCCGATATGACGATGAATCCTTTTTCCCTCAGAGTTTAAAGCAGTGCCAACGATAAGAAAACTAACAAAAAAGAGCTGCTCCAAACTTGAATCTCAACAGAGTGAAATATCTCAACTTGAGTCTCTATCGACGTCTTTTCTTCTTAGGCGAAAGGAGAACGGGTTTCTGAGATGTGTTTGCTTCCGGGGCTGGATCTTCATTCTCTGTTGCTTTGTAGTAGAGTTCATCAGTATCACTGTTTATTTCATAAGGAATGTTTCTACTCTGATTTGCTCTAAACTGCAAAAGCGTCACGTTGTAGAAGTAGCTCACAATCTTCCCTCTGCTCTTTGAAGTCATAATCCTCTTGATCTGATCGAAGAATGACGGGCTAAGCGTAGGTGGAGAAGTCATCAATGACTTCACCTTCTTCATTTCTAAGTCTGTCCAATACTGCAGAACACCTTCACCCATAATATCGAAACACCACATATAGAAAGCTGGACCAAGTTCGAGTTTCAGTTTCTCTTGTTTTGTAGATATATGAAATCTGACACATTCGACAGAACCTGGATTTTGGCAGCCACAAGGGTCTTGTCTTCCTTTTCCAATAGGATCTCTTTCGATGAGAAGATTTCTGTTGTTCTTGCTTTGTTCATTGCTCAGTGGCCAGATCCGAGTGCCTAACCACTTTGTATCGCTTTCAGTGGTTATGTCTGTCCACTCGGGTACTTCAGCTTGAAACTCTGACCCAATTAGAGGACATGGTCTATCTTCCTCATCTGAACTTTCTGAATCCGAGCCATTTCCAGAAGATGTCTTGCTTTTCTTCTTATCATTAAACTGACTAACATCGAAACTCAGTCTCTCTCTTAGATTGTAACTTGGTCCAGCACTATCATCATACAGGGACGGGTGCATCTTCTGGAGTTTCTGAAACATATAAGCAGATTATCAAGACTTGGAATGGCATAAACATGGAAAAACAGCGGTGAAACTCGAATACCACAGACAAACCATTCCCATCAGACTAAATAGAGAATGTTCTCTAGCAATAATACCTCGCATTGTGCGATATAAGGAAACTGACATTATCGAGAAACAAATTACTTATGATAAAAGCCTTGAATGGCATAAACATGAAAGAACACAAATCATTCCCAATTAGACTAAATAGACAATGTTCTCTAACAATAATACATCCCTGGTGCTAACGCATTCTCACATTGTTGCGATATAAGGAAACTGACGCAATCAAGAATCAAATTTCTTATGACGCATTTCCTCAGATTCTACTATTAATATCTTAAATCCTTTACCACATATGCAATTCGACATTCTCCACGTAAAAAAAAAAAACACATTTTTTCGCATTTAAAATCACAACGAAAGTCAAATTACTATAGCAGGAAAGTTAATGCATCAAAATCATATAAGCTTTTTTCGTAATGACAAATACCTGCCAAGTCTTTTCAGTAGCTGAATCAGTGTTTGTTCTCGACGCCCTAAACATCAGAAGCTGTCTCCATGGCTCTTCACTTGCATAAGATTCCCACTTTGACCTATCCGGCAATAAACCAATCGACGTATCACACGGATCCCTCGCAACTTTCCTTAACCATTCCAATATCTCTAAAGGACATTCCCGTTTTCTCTTCCCAGGCGAATCAACCACCATCACCGTTTCCAATCCCTGAATCGCTTTCACAGCATCACTAGAAACAGACTCTATACCAATCACATTCTTATCATATCGTCTCTTCATCTTCGATACAAACCATTTAAGCTCTACACCTAACTCCTTTGAAGAATCTTTACCTTTCCTAACCTCATATTTCCTTTTCACTTCAGATAAGAAATCCTTAAGCCTAGTTTTCAAATCATCAGAGATTCCAGATAACTCAACACTAGTACCATCATTATCATCACCTGCAATAACTCTGTTTAACCATCTAACAAGTGAATCAAGATACTTCACATAGATCAATTTCGCTGAAGCTGAGTTATTAAACCCTAATCCAGACTCTATTGCAACTTCTTCCCATGAACCAGATTCGGAAACAGAATCGAATCCTCCTCTATGACTAACGTTGAGGAAAAGATTGAATAAGTAGACAGGTCTACCGTCGCCGGTCATCGGAGGAAGTGGTCGGAAACTCTCCGATGAACAGAATTCGTCGAGGAATGATTCGAGTAAGGATCTGAACAAAGAGACGAGTTCCTTAATCTTCTTCTCAAACCCTAAAGTTTTGGAATCTGGGACTTCAGGTTCGAGATTCTTCGGAGTTTTGCAGAAATCGACGGAATCTTCTTCGTCTGCTACCATCGACCAACCAGCCATCGTCGACGATGAAGAACGAACCCTACAATTGTTTATAGAACCCATTTTTACCTCTCAATTCACAAAATCAAACAAAAAACAAGCACGAAATTGAAACCCTAGAAAACTCCGACGACGACGAGAACGATAACCTCAAAAAGAAAACCCGAATCCAAGAGCTTACGATTACGACGATTGAGATTCCATGGCGGAACTAAGGAGGTTTTTGAGCGGGAAAACAAAATTAAGGCAAAATTTGCTAAATCGAAAAACCCCACTTCCCTTGACCCGCCATTTTCTCGCTCTCTCGAGGTTTGGGTTTTTTTTGTGATGGTGACCGAAGAAGAAGTTTAAGGTATAAAATCGAACTTTTCTACAGATACAGACCCTTATTCCTCAATAAATCAAAAACTAATTTTTTTTCTACCAAATTGAAAAACAACGTGGAGGATTTATCGAAAGAAATAAAAAATTGAAGAGATTAGATTATAATATTAAGGAATGACTAACCTTGGGGCTATTCGTTTTTTGCAGGTAATTAGGGAGAAATGATTTTTATTGAATGAAGCAGGCACGACGGTTTTGTATATAAAGACGCATTGGAAAAATGAGAGAGAGACCCATACCATTTTAATATAATAGCTGTCATATATATGACGTATAAATTTAACTCTAGTTAATTATTAACCCATAGGCTGAGTTTAAAACATGCAAATACTAACAAACCAAAAAGAAGCATTTCTATTGGTTCTACTTTTGGGACTTGCAACATGTTAATACATTCTGTATTTTAAAATAATTAAATTAAATTAAATCAATTCCCTACATAAAATATAATAATATTACGAAAACTGTAACAGAAATCTATTTTTGTGTGTTGTATATATTTGAATTATATATATTCTGTTTTGTTTAAAACGAAATTTCAAAAAAAAAAAAAACATATAATCGCGAACAAAAAAAGTTAAAGTTGTTAGTTTTATACTTTTATTAGATGAACTAGTAGAATAAAAGAAAAAATAGGATGTGAGAATTTCTAAAAGTGCTTGCGAACCGAAATATGCTAAAGTTTGTTTGGGTTAAACATAGTTATAAAGAAGTAAAAAACAAATAAAAGCTAAAGTTCTAATCATTTCCAGTATGCGACTTGCTTAATTGATTGTATGTTTCAAAATAACTTGAGAGTTTATCTTTAACAAAAATATTAGTATGGTATATTGTCATTTCATGATATTAATGTTAGAATTAATCTCGAAGGACGAAAGAAGATTAACATTAAATGTTAGGGTAATCATCGTCTGTCCGACAAAGTCATTAGTCCATTAGTAATTAGTCAGCCATTTTTTAACAGCCATTAATTATCCTATTTAATACTTGTTCGCCTTCTTAACAATTCGGCTCGGCTCAAACCGAACTGGCTCGTCTTAAGTCATAGATTTTCCCACCACGCCGTCTTTTTTCATCTCCGGTAGAAATGCGTTTTAGATACCGATCAACTTCGATCGTGACCGTCCATTTCACCACCCGGAGAATCTTTTCTTGTTCTTCTTCTTCACCAGTAGCAACTTCCTTCAAGGTGAAACAAGATCATGGGTTCATGGTAAAACGAGGGACTTGCAATTCTCTGTTTCTTCAAAACAAGCTCTTGCAAGCTTACACGAAAATCAAGGAATTTGATAATGCAGACAAGGTGTTCGACGAAATGCCTGTTAGAAATATTGTTACCTGGAACATTTTGATTCACGGGTTTACTCAACGAGACGGTGACGTCAAGCACAGAGCTTGTCTAGGTTTTTGTTATTTGAATCAGATTCTTCTCAGTGAAGTGAGTTTGGATCATGTGTCATTCATTGGGCTGATACGGTTGTGTACTGATTCGACCCATGTAGAAGCTGGTGTGCAATTACACAGTTTGATAATGAAACAAGGCCTTGATTCAAACTGCATTTTGAGTACTAGTCTAGTTGATTTCTATGGGAAATGTGGTCACATTGTCGAAGCAAGACGAGTTTTCGAGACGGTTTTGGGTAAAGATTTAGTGCTATGGAACGCTTTGGTTTCTTCGTATGTTCTTAACGGTATGATTGACGAAGCTTTCGGTTTACTCAAGGTAATGGGATTCGAAAACGGATTGGTAGGTGATAATTTCACTTACTCGAGTCTTTTAAGCGCGTGTAGGATCGAACAAGGGAAGCAGATTCATGCTATTGTCTTCAAACTATCATTTCAATTCGATATTCCAGTGGCGACTGCGTTGGTCAATATGTATGCCAAGGGTAACCAGATGAGAGACGCTCGCGAATGTTTTGAATCGATGGTTGTGAGGAATGTAGTGTCTTGGAACGCGATGATTGTGGGTTATGGACAAAATGGAGAAGGAAGAGAAGCTATAAGACTTCTCGGACAGATGCTTTGCGGTTATCTTCAACCGGATGATCTTACCTTTGCGAGTGTTTTAAGTTCATGCGCGAAAGTGTCTGCATTTTGGGAGATTAAGCAAGTGCAAGCTTTTGTTACTAAACAGGGCTATGCGGGTTTCTTGTCCGTGGCTAATTCTCTGATAAATGCTTATTCCAAGACTGGACATTTATCCGAAGCACTTCTCTGTTTTCGTTCGATCAGTGAACCTGATCTTGTTACGTGGACTTCAGTAATCGGGGCTTTAGCTTTTCATGGATACGCAGAAGAAAGCTTGAGGATGTTTGAAAGTATGATTCAGAAACTTCGGCCAGACAAGATCACTTTTTTAGAGGTTCTTTCTGCTTGTAGCCATGGAGGATTAGTTCAAGAAGGGCTTCGTTGCTTCAAACTAATGACCGAGGTATACAAGATCGAACCAGAGGAAGAACATTACACTTGTCTGATCGATCTTCTTGGTCGAGCTGGTTTCATCGACGAGGCCTTTGATGTTTTAAGGTCAATGCCTGTAGAGCATCGCACAGATGCTCTGGCAGCTTACACAGGAGCATGTAGCATCCATGAGAAGAGTGAATCGATGAAATGGGGTGCAAAGAAGCTTCTTGAAATTGAACCTAATAAACCTGTGAACTACTCAGTTTTGTCAAACGCTTACGTCTCTGAAGGCCATTGGAACCAAGCGGCTCTACTGCGTAAAACACAGAGGAGACATTGCAATGATTCCAAAACTCCAGGTTGTAGTTGGCTTGGTGACTAGTTAGTCTAGCCACTATAACCATGGAAGTAAATGATTGTACAAGAATACAGAAGCTTCTCATTGTACCAAAAGATAGCCTAGGACTAAGACAAATGATGCAACTGGAAAATAACTCCAGTGATTTTTCATGTCACTATGTGTATATAAAGATACAAGATTACAAACACGAGAGTTGGCAATGAGGTCCAGAATGCCATATCGAAAGAATCTACGCGAGAGAGAAAAAAACCTGAATATTTACCCATCACCATGTCTTGTTCTGTTCTATTGGTTGGTATAGATATAGGAGAAGGTACAGTAAGAATCCAGTAAATAGTCTCTATCTGTATGCTTTTATTAGTTTCTTGGTAACGAGTCTTGCCTTGTTAACTCGTAGTTATCGGCTCCGTTGAGGGTTTGGTTTTCGTTATTTACAATTTTGATCTTCGAACAGAGGAAGAAGAAGGAAGATGTGTAGATGGTGAAATGCCAAATACTGTACAAACATTTCAAATGTAAATATTCAGAAATTGATATTAATCGATATTACTCATATTTGAACATTTTATATATATACACGCACCTGTGCCAAATCCAGTAGCTTGAACTGGTTTCCACTTTGAAACTTATGGCTGCCATGGTAAAGGCTACAAGACCAGCCGTCACAAAGCCCCAACGAAACCGTTTCTTCAGCGTCTTGATTATATTACTAAACCATTCTTTGACTGCCCGTGGCCTACGACAAGTATATGACAAAACTCGGATATTTTATGATCTGCCACATTGTGGTGATTATAAGGTTCAAGATTATTTATGTTACCTGTCGAGCATGTTCAATGAAAATCCAGCTGGTCCGCAATATGATCTATACTTGGTAATGAATTCCACCAAAAACCCGATGAAGAGACCAAGTGACCCGATAGCTAATACAATGATAATATTTGACGCCCTGTAAATCGATAACAAGCCAATATAATGGTTTAGAAATAGTCTAACTATCACAACCATCCAGTCGAATATATCAAATACCTTGTTGCTTTAGTTAAGGCCAATAAAGCTGTGAGAATGGCAACAATTGTGTGTATAGTCCTCTTAACTGCTTCATCAGCCGTGGATAAGTACACAAAGGTCCCAATCACAGCCATGAAAGAGAGCCAGAAATCCATGAACTGAAGCAAACGTTTTTACCATCTTGTAAGTATAATTTCACACATAAGATGACAATGATGCAGATAACAACTACGCGTACCTGTAACACGTTGTAATTTAACACACACCAGGTGCCTACATCGCATGCATGATACAGAGCGCTCGAGATTCCACTAGATGTGAACAGAACCCACTCTGGATACTCCTGTTTAGGACATCAATTAACAGCTTTTAGATAGGAAAGAGGAACAAACCAAGAGCAACGAATTAAATGTGTAAACCAAGAAAATTACTCGCTGCCGAAGAGCCCAGTAAGCTGGCAAAAGAGCCGCTGCGTTTGATGCGATAAGAGCAATAGACTGAACGATATATCCTTGGTGTGATACAATTTCAATGCCACAGTCAAAGCCTCCATGGGTTCGGTCACAAGAACAAAAGCTGAAACACAACACAAGAGTTAAAAACATTTCAAATGATCTACTCAGTTCACAAATTTTGAATAAGGCGAGGTAGAAGAAACCTGTAAGATGTCAATCCACTAGCGTCAAAAGCATATCGGCAATTTCCATGAGATGAACACCTTTTCGGGCATCTTTCAAGAGAAAGAGATACAAGAGTTGGTGGACCTTTCGAAGCAGTAGCAGCAGTAGACTCACCGAGCTTCCTTAACCCGAGTGACCATGTTCCTTCTCGAGCATACAAGATGTAGAAATCAACCTTTTCTTGGCTAGAATTATACAGTGAGAAGAACATTGATCGGCTGGCACTTGTTTGATTCGCATAATAATAATCCCGGTCATCAAGAGTGGGCAATCCACCAAATCTAAGATAAACCTCATACTGTATCGTAGAGTCTGACGTTAATCTGAAGTGGATATGCCCACCAGCACCTCCTTGAGGGATGTTCATGAGAAAATAAGTCCATGTGCTTGTGTCTAATTCTGGAATAGCGGAAACATTGCTGAAAATGGGTTCAAGGGGAAAATCTATGCTCGAGCCTGAAGGTGAAGCGTCATTGGCCGGCAAATAATATGATTCAAAAGGCGTCAACGATCCTCTCCTCATAACTGCCTGCACAAAATGTATCGTGTTCAACAACTTTATAAGTATATAGCTTAATCTTGATCTTTTAGAGCAAATTACCTGAAGCATGTAGATTTGCTGTGCACAATTTGGTCCTGCCTTTCCCACAGGACACCCGAGCACTTTAACTTTTAACGAAAAGCAGACCTTAGAACTAGAACTTGTGCCCTGTACAAGCCGATTCTCCCGTCCAGAAAAACTAACAACGATATACCATCGACCAACTTTCGGTTTGTTAATAATTAAGGGAACTTTATTAATATCACCAGCGTAATCATGTAGAGTCTCAGTCGCAATAGCTCCAAACCGGGCATAACACATGAGGTAACTTTCATTGGAATCTACTTTCACATTAGATGCCATAATAACTAATTGTTCAGATATTCCATCTACATCTAAAGCATATGTCTTCGTTTCAATACCCGTGAGACAACTAGGATAAGAATCAGAGCAAGAAACAATACTTCCTGTCTGGTTATCAAACCGAGAACACGAAAGCGGATAAATAGTCTGGTTGCATGAAGGCCCCCACATGGTAGCGGTTTTACAACCTTCAACACTAATGTTGGCACTAAATGAAAACGCCGACGAACGAACAATCTGTCCAGAGTATCCAAGTATGTATCAGAGGTCTAATTTAGAAACAAAAAGATGAAAACCATTGAAATGAAAATTATCAAACCATACCATTTTCCCCTGAGTCCTAGTAACTCCAATTCCATTAAAAAGACCAACATACCAAGCTCCAGGAGATATCTATTAGCAACAACATCGAACAAGAAACTTGTCGTTTCAAAATGTACATCGAACTCAAAAACTTTTGGGAAATTTCGAAATGTTCACCTGCTCATTGGTTAATCTCAATGATATATTCTTCTGCATAGGATAACACTGTTCTGCAATCTCAATATCATCAGCTCCTTCAAAAGATCCATTGAATAACCGTCCTAGCACTACAAAACACCGCAAAAAAAAAAACACCGTCTTAATTCCCTAAATCAATAAGCTATGTGATCTCATTAACCAAACAAAGAAAGCTTTATTTTTTTACCTAAATCATACCTAAACCTTCAAGAGCATTGGTTGATGCATCAGGCAGAGGAGGACTACCATCTCTAAAACATATAACAGGAAGCAGACTTTTCGAAATCTTCGAAATGCTCTTTGCAGTCTAACCAAACAAAAACCAATCAATAAAACCCAATTTTAGTTGAATTCTAAATCAATCAAATCGAATTTGGAGTGAAACAATCTCAGTACTTACAATATCTACATCAGATTCCATAGCTACATTCAACGAAGAGAACCATGGAGGCAAATCAACTGTAACAAAATCAAAAACTCGTGAAGATCATACGAAAATCAATCGAAAACTAAAATCCAGATTATTGAAATGATCGGAATCGAAATTTGAAAAATTACCTCTGATGTAACGAGTATCGTAAGGCCTGACTTCGGATTTCGGATACCTGAAGCTCGAAACGGTGAAAAAGCTTCCATTATCGTCCTCCAACACAGAATCTTCAAGAGAATTACATAAGAAGAAGAAGAGAGTGATGATCAAAAAACCCAGAATCGAAATCTTCGCCATTGAAGCTGAGAATTTAAGGGTTTTACACTATTAGTGTGAAATTTGTTAACGCATCTTCTTCTCCAGAGAATTTTGCTCCTTCTTGACTAAAAAATCAGTATTATTCTTCAATGCGGACTTTTTTATTGCCGCTTTAAATCACGCGCCTTAGGAAAGTTGAGTGTTTCTCACGCGCTGATCTAACGGTTGTTATATGATCTGGGTTTGGTATGATTAATAATCTTAGCGCGTGTGTAACACTGTATAATATTGTGTTTGATTTTTAAAACTTTATGCGGTTATTAATGTGATTTATTACGTGTTGGTCAGAGACAATAGTCACCATTAGCTTAATTTAATCATTAATCAGTGTTATAGGTGTGTTATTAGAAACCCGAAAAGAGAAATTTGACACTATTGGATAAAACATCTCTGACCATTTATCCTTTAAAGCAAATGTTGAAACACATAAATATTAATCATGTACTATTGAAAATGTAATTTGATTTCTTCTTCCTGTATTATATTACACACTTTGGGTACCAAACTCTTTAAGTGCTTAATTTGTGAAACATGACCTTGAAATTGTTGTTAATACTGAGATTAACAGGGACACCAAGAAAAAGAAGAGAATGTAATGCTAAGAGCAGAGAACGAAGCTCTTAAGACAGAATTGAAATCCTTAACCCTTTTAAACTACGGAATGGAAATCCTTAACCTTTTTAAACTACGGAATCGAAACGGTTTCTTCCCGAGAGTGATAAGATCAAGGATTTATTGATTATGAAAGAAGATAAGGCGGTTGTGATGGTTTTTGTGGCTTCTTGTGCTCAAGAATTAGCAAAAATGTGTTACACTAATGGTCTTTTGTGGAATAAGAAGAGATGAGACAGTTTGTGTCTTAATGAAGAAAAATACAAAGAGATGTGCTTATGGCCTCCGTTGGATAAAGATCGGTTTCGCAGAGAAGCTTCAAGAGCTGATGGAATTGTCTACATGAACAACACAACTCTTGTCAATTCATTTCCAATGAGTTTCAAGAAAAAATGAATTGACAAGAGTTGTGCTGTTCATGTAGACAATTCCATCAGCTCTTGAAGCTTCTCTGCGAAACCGCTCTTTATCCAACGGAGGCCATAAGCACATCTCTTTGTATTCTTCTTCATTAAGACACAAACTGTCTCATCTCTTCTTATTCCACAAAAGACCATTAGTGTAACACATTTTTGCTAATTCTTGAGCACAAGAACCATCACAACCGCCTTATCTACTTCCGTAATCGATAAATCCTTGATTTTATCAATCTCCGGGAAGAAACTTACATTGTCTTGTGAAATAGACAGAGAAGGTTTCCATGTAAGTTTACCTTATGTTGTATCAAGGTCATGTTTCACAAATTAAGCACTTAAAGAGTGATTAATGTGGATAAAAAAGTGAAATCTTTACCTTGAGTTGGATACGTTTATTATGAAACCCTGACTTGTTGAAACTTAAGACCAAGTTTTTAACTTAATTTGGTTTTTTCTTCTTTATCAGGATGAGGAATTTCTTTAAAAAAATCTATAATAAACACAGGATTAATTCACACTAATTACTTTTTGATTAATAAACAAGAAAACGGCAAGAAGTACGCTTCGAATTTCTTTTAAAAAATCTATAATAAAAATCTATGATATCGTTTCTTCTTAGCCGGAGGAAGAACAGTTTCGATTGCAGAATCCGACCCGATTGACCCATACTTCTCCATCTACATGAACCCCAAAACTCTATCATTTTTAAAATAAAAACAAATAATGTGGATATATAAGGTTTTTAGAAGCGAAGACCAACCATAGAAATGAAGGAGACATTAGGGCTTAAGATTGTTGTTGTCGGAGACGGCGAAACAGAATTGAAAACGCTGTCGGGATGATTAATATTCACATTTTCTTCTTCGATTGTAGATTTCACCAGTGGATAATCTTCGTGCATTTTATCTTTCCTTTTCTTTTCCATCATCTAAAACCCTAAAAAGAGAATCTTGAATCAGGGTTATTTCTTGGAGAATCTTAAAAAAAAAAGAAAAAAAGAAATCAAGAATCAGTAATAAATGATCTATTTCTCCATCTGAAGTATGATATCTAAGTATATGCTGCCCAAACTATGACCTCTGTCTAATTCCACACCAAATCAAATTTGTGTTCTTAATTTCCCACCAATCCAAGTATCAATACCCAAATACACACAAGTTCCGGTAATGATGGTTTACTGTGTCGAGATGATTTTTTAACCAACAGTAAACCGTATTTTTTTGGTTTAAGACCCGATTAGCTTTCGAAAACCAGAATTCAGACTTAACCACTAAATTAACCAATCCCCAAACCTCAAATCAGAAAATCCCCAATTCTCACATCTAAGAACCCTAAAAAAAATCCCCAATTCTCTCATTTAATCCCCAATTCTCTCATTTTGATGGAGACGAATGCGACGGAGGCTAATGAGACAGAGACGGAGCTGAATGAGATGCAACTCATCGCCATTGATGTAAGAGAGCAACAAAAAGCATTCGACGAAGAGGCTGAGGAACGACATGAATTTCGCATCCAACCATTTCTAGAAGAATTTGAGGATGAAGAACCGATAAATCACGATGAAATCCCTGATAGTGAGAGTGACGAAGATGAAGAGGCGAGAGAGAGAGTTCGCACACACTTCAGACATGGTGATGGAAGTTTGTACGAGAAGCAGAAATTCATCAGTGGAATTGCCTTCAAAGAGACCGTCGTTGACTACGCACTACGAACAGGCCGTGATATTTGGCAGTACAGATACGACAAGTTGAAACTTGGGTTCAAATGTGCTGGTGGTGGTTATGATGCAAAGGGAAAATGCAAATGTAAATGGCAAGTCTACGCATCTCTTCTTCCCAAAAATTCAAGCTGGAAAATCAGTAAGTTCATAGATTTGCATACTTGCATCCCTAATGGTCACTGCAAAATACTAAGGGAACATGTGATTACTAGATTGTTTATGGATAAGATTAGGGAAGATCCTGATTATTATATGCCTAAGAAGATGGAAGAATTGATCTTTGAGAAGTGGGGAGTGAGTGTGACTAGGCATCAGTATCAAAATGCTAGAGGTACGGCTCTGAAGTGGATTGAAGCTGAGTATGATCAACAATTTGCACGGCTACAAGACTATGCTGCTGAGATCTTAGTAGCAAATCCTGCTTCAAGTGTTGAGGTTCAGACTGTGAAGAATGAAGTTGGTGAAGACATGTTTAACCGGTTCTATGTATGTCTAGATATCTTAAGAACAACATGGAAGCAGACTTGTAGGCTACTAATAGGAGTAGGTGGTACATTCATGAAGCATAAAATCAAGGGACAACTCTTAGTAGCTTTAGGGAGAGATGCATATAATGCTATCTACCCAATTGCTTGGGCTGCAGTGCAAGTGGAGAACAAAGACAACTGGCTTTGGTTTGTACAAAATCTGAAGACTGATTTGGGACTCGAAGATGGTCTTAGATATGTCATGGTATCTGACCGTCAAAATGTACATTATCAATGTACATTGTATTTAGATGTGTGTTGTGTATGTATCCTGATGTGTGATGTGTATGTATTTTGATGATTCATAGGTGTGTGTTTTCTTTGTACATAGGGACTAATCAGTGTTGTGGAGCTAGAGTTACCTAAGATTGAGCATAGGATGTGTGTAAAATACATCTATGAGAATCTTAAGACACGTCATGCTGGAAAGAAACAAATGAAGCCACTGTTATGGAGTTTGGCTTGGAGCTATAATGAACTTGAATATGATAGAAACCTGGACAGGATTAGGTGTTATGATGTTCGAGTTCATGCTGATGTCCTGAAGGCAAAGCCGAAGACCTGGTGTAAAGCTTACTTCAAGCTAGGAAGTTATTGTGAAGATGTGGATAACAATTTCACGGAGTCCTTCAACAGCACTATAAACAAGCTAGAGAGTTGCCTTTTGTTCCAATGCTGACCATGATTATCAGGCTTGCAATGGCAAGGATTGCTAGAAGATCTGCTACATCACACAAGCACAATGGTAAGTTGTAGTTGTGTTTCATTCTATTTTTTTTCTATTTCACAATTTAGTTAGTCTTTTGTTGCTATATTTACTATGGATTGTGTATATATTAGGTTTGTGCACACCATATGTTGTTAAATTCCTAGCAAAAGAATATGAAATGGCCAAATCATGCAGTGTGACCCGAAGCACAAATGGAGTGTATGAATCAAAGGTCAGTGGTTGTGGTTACAGAGTTAATCTAGAGAAACTCACTTGTACATGCAAGAAATAGGAGCTTACTGGGATTCCATGTGAGCATGCATATGGAGTGATTCTGACAAAGAAGCTGGTTGCTGAGGACTATGTGTGTCAGTGGTTCGGGACATCTATGTGGAGGAGGAACTACACAGACGGTCTTGCTCCAACCAGAGGTAAAGCATTCTGGCCTAAAACAAAGGAACCCGATGTTGTTACTCCTCCAGAGCCGGCTCAACCAGGTAGAAAGAGGGTAACAAAGGCTGATAAAACAAGTAAGAGAGGTGTCAATGAAACCCCAACCAAAAAGCAGCCAAAAGTAAAGAAAAGGATCATGCATTGTGGCTTTTGTGGTAGTGACGAGCACAACATCAGGTTCCATAAGAAGGACAAAGCCGAAGAGGTTTGTCTCTTTATCTTTCTTGTTTGTCTATTTTCCATCTTTTTAGCTTGCTTATTCACTGATTTTGTTTCTTGTAGCCTTCTCAAGTTGAATCGTCTCAAGGGACACTCACTTAAGCTTCTCAAGGGATCACTCAAGCTCCTTAGGCTATCTATTTTAGTACTTATTTGAATGTACTAAGCTTATGATCATGTTGTGGATCATGTCTAAGTATCTACTAAACTGCCAATCTATCTTTTGTGGACCATCTAGGCTATCTCTTTTGTGTTTTCTTGTATGAAAACGTAACAATGTTTCTTTGTATTATGGTAACCTTATGACAATGTTTTTACTCTTCTTTGTTAATGTTCTTTTTTGTTAACACCATAAACTCACATAGATAAGAAATGAAACAACAAAGAACACAAATACACACGAATACTTAAACATAACAACACACATACGAATATCAAACACAAGAAGTCAAGAACGCAAGAACACAAATACAAGAATCAACCTACTAGTTTACTCAATCCGATCATAACCATGAATCCAATGAGCACAAGAATCATCATCTTCTTCATATTCCATGATGACTCAAGCAACACATTTTCAACCCTCTGAAACATCTCTTCTTCAATCTTCACAACCACCTTCTCAAACACCATTTGTTCAAAATCCTCACTCTCTTTAGAAATCTCTTTAAGCTCCTTTTCAAATCTCACATTTTTCACTTGCAAGGACTCAATCTCGTCTAATAAAGTAGCATCTACCCATTTGAATATGTGCTCATCATTGATAAGCTACACAATCATTCAACAAATCACAAAATCGATGAACATAAATTTCACACTTAAATCTGAAGCCAAAGCCATGAAAGTGTTTCACAAACCTTTTGTGATGCTGCATAAGCACATCGATAGTATCTTCTGTAAGGATTATGCTCAGACTTAGAGATTAATGCAACAATCGAACTTCCACATGAACATCTCTTAGGAACTCCAACGATTCTCTCTCTCGAACGGCCATGAGATATTGAAGACGAAGACGCAGAGTTACTCATCTCTCTCTATCGATTCGATGGAGGAGGATTGTGTAATCGATTTCACGAAATTGTGGATTGAAGATTTTCGCGATTTAAGGTTCTTTAAAGATCAATTTGGGATTTTATGACCGTTACGAAATACGGGTCGGGTTATAGAGATCGGATATATGATACACGAGTCGGGTTCGATTTGGGTTCAGAAGTTGGGTTTATCGGTTTGGTATTGTATAACCGATCGGAATACCAAAAAACCAACATGGTTTTAGATTTGTGTGTATCTGGGTATTGATACTTGGATTTGTGGGGAATTAAGAACACAAATTTGATTTGGTGTGGAATTAGACAGAGGTCATAGTTTGGACAGCATATACCTAGATATCATATTTCTAGTGGAAAAATAGATCGATTTTCTTTTAATATTTAACTCGAAGAAGAGAGTAACAAGAAAAAGACAAGATTTTTCATTTTGTTGCTTTACCTTTCTTGATTAGGTTCAGAGTAACTGAGAAGAGGCTAAAAAGTGAAAGATTTGATATTTAGCCGACCGACACGAAATCGTCGCGTTTTGGCCTTTATTGAGTTTTTAATTCCATATACACAGGGCTGTGACCAACTAAACCATCACCACCAATCAAAATCATACACGTAACAAGTTAGCAATTTGTATTTTGGTAACAGACCGTGACTTTATTAACTGACGTCAGACCTCCGCCATAACATTTTCTCAGCCGACCAACTCCAAAAAAATACTATAATTAAGCATTAGAAACATCATTTCATTTCCACAAAGATTTTACTTGTGAATTCAAAACGGTAAGAAATCTAACTGCTTGTTTATGTGTGTTTGGCTTTTGGCTGTATAATTAGTCTTTTTTTAGAGTTGTTCTAATTTAGAAAAAATGAAACTTTTTTTCCCTTAGGATTAAGAAACAATTGATTATGAATTTGTTTCCATGTGGGTTTTTGAATTGAAACTGGAAAATTTTGTTTTTTTGCTTCAAGATCTCTAAAGTCAGCTTTTTTAGACTCTCAACATGATTTTTACAAATATAATCTCTTTCATGTTTCAGTGTATAGCAAAATGAGCCGAGCACAAGATCCACCACGAGGTTTCTTCCAATTCGGAAAACAAATTCCCACTTTCGCAACACCTCGTGATGAAGTTGGCGTGATGTATAAAATTGACTCTGCGGTTAAAGTTGCTTTCTTTTCCGAATACGTCCATCGCTTCTTTAGACATCCCTAGCTTGAAAAGCTTATTGATCACTGCATTTACAGTCTCCACGTTGTTTGAATCCTCCGCAACGGAAAAAGGAAGATTAACGAGGCCATGCGCATTTTTAACGACTCACAAGAGCGTAAGAGAATGTTTAAGTGTTACAACAACACAATAGCTAGACTCTGCGAGCACGGGATGGTCTATGAGGCAGAGCGTTTGTTTGATGAAATGTGGTCTGATAAAGACTTGTCTCCTGATGTCTCCACTTTCAGATCGATGATTTGTGGGTATGTTCGTGCTGGAAGAGTCGATGATGCGCTCAAAACCTCGAGAAAAATTGGCTATTTCGAATCTACGAAAGGTTTCCATCTATCACGATCCACTTTAGGTTATACTTTATGATGTCACTTATTTATTCCCTAGTTCGGAGTATTTGTTGTTGCAATGTCAAATTATGTAGATTTCAATATTGTTTTTTTATTTATTTATGCATATTTTTAATGCTACTATATACTAACACAATCAGCTTGATCAATTACTATAGTTGAAGAAAATTAAGCCATTAAAGAAAATTAAGCTTTGCAATGGCTTAAATATAGATATAGAGATAAAAATATATATGTATCATCATAGCAATTATTCAACCAAAGTAAAATGAGTCTAGTTTCAATACAAAGAAAGCCGTGAGATCAAACTGAGAATAATCTTAAAAGCAAACATGTTGTTGTCTCAGTGGTCAGGATTGAATTTGACAGACTCCTTGTAGATAAGTTCCTTTATGTGTTCTTCCGTGCAAGAAGGATGCTCGAAATCGAAGCTGAAAGGAGTCGAACAGACCGGTTCTTTAGCCACATCGTGGTGCGGTGATAGGTAAGCGTGACCAAGAGCTTCATCGACTACACACATACCAAACACAACTGATTAGCCAAACCAAACTGTAAAAAAATATCTAATGAAATGGTTTAAGGATCTCTGTGTTTGTTACCTGAGATGCGTCGGTTTGGATCAAATATGAGCATTCTCTCAAGCAAATCGATAGCGGTAGGAGGCATTTTCGGGAATCTAGCAGCAAATTGTTGTTTCGGGTATCGCGGAAGTTGCCTAACGTATCTTCTTGCGTTGTCACTTCGAAGGAAACCGAGACTAGAATTGTCCGGCGAGCCTACAAGCTGAATATTCAAGAAACGGTAAATTACAGGTTTTTTCTACAGACAAGGGTTAAAAACTGAATCTTTTTTTTTTTTACCTCAGTGATAAGCCTAAGCTGATGAACATAATCTTTCCCTGGAAACAACGGTTGTCCCGTCATGATTTCGCCGAGTATGCAACCAACAGACCAAATATCTATCGCCGCGGTATACTCAGAACAGTTAAGAAGCAACTCAGGAGCTCTGTACCAACGAGTAACGACATATTCAGTCATGAAATCTGTGTCTGAAGTTGTTCTTGCAAGACCAAAATCACCAATCTTTAGCTCGTGTTTCGAGTTAAGTAACACGTTGCTCGGCCTTAGATCGCGATGTAATATATTTGCCGAGTGCACGTATTTTAGCCCTCGTAAGAGCTGGTACACAAAGAACTGTAAAAAAAAAAAAGATAAGTAAACTTGAATAAAAGATCTACTGCTTTTACTAATGATTATAGACTTACGCGGCACTGATCATTGTTTAGCGGTTGGTTAGAACGGAGAATTCGCTGAAGATCAGTGTCCATTAACTCATAAACAATGTAAACATCGTTGAAGATATCTCGTTGCGGAGGTCTTACAATATCTTTGATGGTTATGACCTGAATAAATCAAAATCAAACCGAGGCTTTAAGTTCAGATCAATCGAAGATTTTTCAAAACCAGAGGAATCGAATTTTTTTTAAGGCTTACGTTCTCGTGATCCATATGCCTAAGAAGCTTAATTTCGCGTAGAGTTCTCTTAGCATCGATAATGTTATCGAAAGCATTACCGATCTTTTTAATCGCTACTTTCTCTCCAGTCATTGAGTTCACCGCAGCGCTAAAAAATTCAAAGAAGCATATGAACATTCACAAAAGAAGAAAGTTTTTTTGATAAATTGATCAAAACAAGAACTTACCAGACAATACCGCAAGCGCCTCTACCGATAGGACGAATAGGAGGAACATACTTTCTCGAAACTTCGAAAAGCTGTCCGTAAACGTTGTACTGAACATAACGACCACCGTGTGTCGGTACAACTTTGATACAATGATCAGTAGAGCCAGAGCTTGATTCTCCAGACATGATCGGTCACAGACCAAGAACTAAAGAAAGAGAGACCAAGAAGAAGGGCTTTTGTTGAAGTTGAATGATCTCTCTCTCTAAAGTATCTTCAAGAGACACTAAATCCATGTGAAAAGAAAGATGCTTTTTTCCAACTGTAAAAGATCTCTCAAGTGATCCGTGAATCTTATTACATACGTGTATGGTCACAAGAATCAGAGTCAAGATTGCATTTTTTCCATTTGTTACTACTAATTGCACCTACCTATGAATCAAAGCTTGTAACCATTCTTATCTCATTTGATTCTTGCACTGATTTTTCAAGCCAAACAGATGTATTATTATTATATTGCAGAACTGATTTCAATTTCAATACAAACAAGACTCAAAACACACATAAACCAAAGATAGACTCAAGCAAACAAAAAAAGAGAAACAATTTCAGTGACCTAAAGCTATATTTTAGTAAGGGTTAAACATGTTTTTGTTTACCTCAAGAGTCTTAATCAACATCTTCTCCAGAGATTGAGTCACTTGACCTAAGATTACAAAGCAGTACATCGCGTCCACTTAACGTCATTTTGAAGAAACTATCAACTTCCTCTAGTAACCGATCTAACCCTCGAGACAATTTATCGGCTTCTGTCCTCAACTCCATAGCAGAATCCTTAAAAGTTTCAGTTTCGACGGGCTCAACACCGTCTTGTATCATCGGGTATAGCTTCTCGACACTAGCATCAACGCTCTCTAGCTCTTTGAGTATCGTGGTTCTACCGGAAGACAACATGTCTCTAATCTCAGCATTCACAACACTTTGCATATCGGTAAAGACCTTTGACCACAACGGTTTTTCAGAGACGTGTAAATCGAATAGATCATTAGTTGAATCAGACCACGCCGCGGTGAAAACACTGCAGATATAAACCGTTTGAACCTTGACACCGTAAAAAGCCCGCATAAGTACTTTCCCTTTAGGAGAGTTCTTGACTTTAGGCAAGGTTAATGATTTAACAAGACTGTCTAGTACCGAACGACAGTTTTCAATCCTCGGGTTGTTTGTATTCACATGTTGCCTCCAGCTATCAAGCGAAGACCGAGCTTGAAGATACTTCTCACCGGACTTCGATTGTAAGTTATGCAGAACACATTTGAGGAAAAGATCTCCTTGGTTGAGACGTGTGAGCTCCGAGCTAAAGGCGTTACAGAGATCTAGTAACTTAACACTTATGTCGAGATAAACATCGACCCATTTCTCTTCCCAATCAGAAACCGGAAGCTGAAGATCGGTGATGAGCGCGTTTACGTTGTTATGCGTCTCGCAGAGTGATTCCATAGCTAGCTTCATCCAAGACAAAGTGAGAATGTCGTCTTTGTTCTTAGGCATGAGTTTCTTTAGCCTCTCTTCCAAAAGTAGCTCAAAGTCTTTGAGTAGATTAAGTAGCCATGGCGATAAATCTGAACCTTTTGGTGATAACATTCGAAATAGATTCCCAAATTGGAAGAAACCTCGTGGTGGATCTTGTGCTCGGCTCATTTTGCTATATACTGTAACATGAAAGAGATGATATTGTAAAAATCATGTTGAGTCTAAAAAAGCTGACAACTTTAGAGATCTTGATTCAAAAAACAAAAAATTTCCACTTTTAATTCAAAACCCACATGGAAACAAACTCATAATCAATTGTTCTTTAAGCCTTAGGGGAAAAAAGTTTCAATTTTTCTAAATTCAAAGAACCCTAAAAGAACTAATTATACAGACAAAAGCCAGACACACATAAACAAGATCAGCACAAACTCTACATCGAGCAGTTCTTAGCCCTATAACTAAACATGCAGATTTCTTACCGTTTTGAAGTTGCTTGAGATGAAGAAATCACAAAGTAAAGTCTTTGTGGAAATGAAATGATCTTTCTAATGCTTAATTATTACTAAATTTCAGGAGTTGGTCGGCTAAGAAAATTTTATGGCGGAGGTCCGACGTCAGTTTATAAAAGTCACGGCCTGTCAGTAGAATACTTATTACAAATTTAACACGTGTAGGAGTGTGAATGGTGGTGATTGTTTTAATTTGTCACAGCTCTGTGTATGGAATTAAAAAATTCAAGTGGACGGCTAAAAGTCTTTTTACCGAAAGGCCAAAAACGAGACGATTTCGTGGGATTATTAAAAAAGTGATTATTTTAACAATAAAACCAAATCTAACGGCTACAGATTATATAATATTATCACTAATACCACGTCCTAGAGACTCTTGTTTTGATATATTAGAAGATTTATCCTACATTTAATTTTTACGATTCTTTTTTCATAACCACCATGTTGCATAATTAAGAAAAATAAAGAAATAATTTTCATTTTCCCGAGCTATTAAATAACTTTTTATGATGATTAATATCAAGTAATAGTAAAATTTCAGAAATCAATCTAAGAGCGACAGTGATATTTTGTGGGTATCATTAAATATAAAATTATTAAAATTTGAATAAAAGGAAGAAATAGAGTTTTTTTTTGAAATAGTGTGGTGTATTGAAATATAAAATTAATAAAATTTGAGTAAATAAAGGAGATAGGAAGAAACTTTGGAGAGAGGGTATCAATAGAGTGATACTTTTGATACTTTTGGAAAGGGTGTTTTTGTGTGTTTAAATATAAAATTAATAAAAGTTGAGTAAAATGATGAAAGAGAAAGTATAAAGTTGAGTAAAAGTAAGAGAGAGTGTGTGTTTTAATAATTTTATATTTAATGATACCCACAAAATATCATTGGTGCTGATGGTCTAAAAAAAATTATTGAATTAAAGCACTATTGACAGCTGTGGCCGGGACCTGGAGCCACACAATAAACGCACCGGTCGACAAAAGTGTGGACCCACACTAAAAATCCGAAGCGTTTTTCTTGCTTTGTTTATATTCGTATGGGCCATAAACAAAGCCCAATAATGACTTAAAAGAAAGAAAATTTGGCCCATGAAAGTTAAGAAAAGACTCTTGCTGAATCAGAGGTTCTCTGCAAGTGACGTACCTCGCTATTAAACTGATAACGCCGATCATGCCTCCCGGAGCTGAAGAAATTGCGGCCATACAATGCTAAAATCCATTTCAGTTTGCCCTTACACGGTGAAACAACCTTCCTTCCTTAAAACCCATCACCGTATTTCTTCCAATCTCTCCTCTGATCGCATCACCGTCCACGGCGGTGGTAGTGGTGTCACCGCCGTATACTCTTCCTCCCGCCTCCGTGAACTCGTTTTCGTCGTTAACCCTCAAGGTGTGTTTGCCCTTTTTACTCATTAGACGAAGAAATGACTGAGATTTGGAAAAAATGATGTTTTTATGTATGAGAATCAATCTCGAGGTGAAATTCGGGTTTAGGGTTATTGTCTGTTAATGGGTTTTTGACATGAAAATTAGGAGCTAATGGTAGAACAGCTAAGGAATGGAAAAAGTTGCTTCCTTACCTTCGAACTCGTCTTGGTAAAGACTGTAATGTGAGTTTTTTTTTTATTTGCTTATTTGCTTCTTGTGTGCCTGTGTTAGTCCTTTTACTTTCTTAAGTTTCTTGTTTCCTCCAGATATGTGAATCCTTAACCTCGGGTCCTTCTCATGCCATTGACATTACAAGAGAGGTAAGTGGCAATGTAAAGTAATTTATCACTTTGGTGTGTGTTGTATGCTTTGAAGCTGTTCAATTTGTTGGTTTTAAATTAACCTCTCAGGCTATAAGAGATGGTGCAGATGCTGTAATTGCGGTAGGAGGTGATGGAACACTTCATGAGGTAGATATTCAGAGTCTTGGTTGCTAAAACAGACAAGTTTACTGAAAATTATAAAGATTTGAAGTTGCTTAGTTCCATTCATTGTATTGTTTTGACCTATAGGTAGCTAATGGTTTCTTCTGGGAGGGAAAACCTGTCGTGAACCTCAATGGCGAAGCTAGTCATTCGGCTGCACTTGGTGTGAGTTGCGTTAATTGAAATATTTACTTGTTTTGTGCATATCTCTTGTGGAGTTACAACTTACAATCTCAGTCCTTTTTTTCATGTGTAGCTGATTCCGTTAGGTACTGGCTCGGATTTTGCTAGAACATTTGGTTGGTTAGTTTTTGCAACTTCTTTTTGGTATGATTTGTTTTCGAAAGTTATGTTTAATCAATCTTGAGTTTATTCTGTGTTTGTTAGGAAAAATGATCCTCGTGAAGCGGTGGAGCGCATTGCTAAAGGTATGTCACTGAAGCCATTTGAGAGATTAGGAATTAGCAACTTCTGTATAACATCAGTAACCAGCATTTTTTTTCAGGGATACGATCACGGGTTGATGTTGGTGTTATCAAGCAGGAAGGAAAGGATTTGCATTACTTCATTAACGTTGCTGATCTTCATTTGTAAGGATATCACGCAAATTTTCTTCTGTTATCGTCTGTCTGATCCTTACTGAGGCGGTTTTAAATCTCTCCTTTTATTGCTTATCACTCGCAGGAGCGCAAAGGCTGGTTTTTACGCTTCAAAATACAAGAAATTTGGAAACTTGTGCTACGTAATCGGTGCCCTCCAAGCTTTTATGGGACATAACAACCGAGATATGAGAATCAGGGTAAAGTAAACAATCATCTCTTCTTCACAATAGCAAGTAACTCGAAAGCATTTTGTGTTAAATATATTCTCAGGTCAATGGAGGTGAATGGGAAATGTATCCTCAAGTCACCGCTCTCTGCGTTGGAAACGCTAAATACTTTGGCGGTGGAATGAAAATAACTCCCAACGCTAACCCTGGAAACGGAAATCTCGAGGTTGTGGTTCTTCAAGATTTCAAGTGGTACGATTTCGTCCTCAAACTTCATAAGCTATACAACGGAACCCATCTCTCGGTTAACAATGTCAGCTCGAGAAGGTAATTTTCATTCTTCTTTCGGTTTCTCAACAAAAGCGTCGTAAACACAATGAAAAGTCACCACCTTTTTTTCTTCTTGTAGTATACAAAGTATTGAAGTGCAAGAGATTTCAAACAATGGAAGTATCTATGTTCAATCAGATGGAGAACATCTTGGATTCCTACCTCGAAAGTTTCGAGTTTTACCCGGCGCCATCGACATGATCAGCTGATAAGAACTTTAGAGATCAGATCAAATCACAATACATAAACTCAGTTTTGTTAAAATTTGATTCATTGTGTTACTCGTGTAACTCGTGTTGCTTGTATTGTCACTAGTTTGTGTGGTCTTTATTAACCACCAATAGACTAAGTAAAAAACTCATCTTTGTTTAACCAATCACACACTTGAATCCAAAAAAAAAGATGGTATCATCATCAGCTCTTTCATTTCAATCAATCGCCACCGTTAATTCCGGTGACGGTGGTCGTTTACTCCTCCGACGTAATCGCCGATTCAGAGTGAGTTGCAGAACAAACGAGCCACAAACAAGTAAAGGACCTGAACCGGAAAATGTCTTACTCAAAATCGCTTGGTATGGATCTGAGTTACTCGGAATCGCTGCCTCGATTTTCCGATCACCGGCGTCATCGACTCCGGTTCTGACGAGCTTTGAGGTTCCGGTAGATTGTTCGGGACGAGTTGTTCGTGTAGCTGTAGTGGATTCGATTAAACAAGACTTTAAACGATCGTATTTCGTTACAGGTCAGTTAAATTAAAAAAAAAAAACAATCCAAACTCAAGATCGTTGCTTTGTGACTTTTGTCTTAATCGGAAAATATGATTCTTTAGGGAATTTGACGCCGGAAGTTTATGAGGAGAAGTGTGAATTTGCTGATCCGGCTGGTTCTTTCAAGGGTCTTACTCGTTTCAAAAGGAATTGTACTAATTTTGGATCATTGATTGAGAAATCGAATATGAAGCTTATGAAATGGGAGAATTTTGAGGTATGATACACTAAAAAGATTTAATTTTTTTTCCGATGTTGGAGATAAAGCTATTGTTTTTTTTTTGGTCATGGGTTTTGCAGGATAAAGGAGTTGGACATTGGAAATTTAGCTGTGTCATGTCATTTCCATGGAAACCCATACTTTCAGGTATTTAAAGTTTCAGATTTGTGTCTAAAAAATGGGAAATTGTTTGGATAAAGTTTGAAACTTCTATGGTAAAAGTCTTTAATGATTTGACAAAAAGGACAAAACTTTTTATGTCTTGTTATGAAAACTTTACAGCTACTGGTTACACAGAGTATTATTTCGACACAGAATCCGGGAAAATTTGCAGGTAAGAGATTACTTATCAAAGACTTTTTTTGTGAAGAATAATAACTTTGATTTCACATATTATGATGAATGGGGTTTGTTTATGCAGACATGTGGAGCATTGGAATGTTCCAAAGATTGCTCTGTTCAAGCAACTTCTTAGACCAAGTGGATTAACAGGGACACAAAACTAAACGGACGAAGAATGATTTCAATTTGTGATTTTCAAAACGGTATACTACTGTATATATAAAGTTTCTTTTTATATGTAATGAATCTAGTAAAAAAATGGGATCACAAAGTTATAAATTTGCACTAAAAAGGTAAAAAGATGACACATAATACATACTACCTCGGCTTAAGACGGTGGTACATCTTGCTTGGTCGGCGAAGCGACAGAGTAGCCTTGCATAAACTTCTTTAGCTTCGTCGATTCACCAACTTCAGGGAGTAGCTTCATTAGAATGTCCATGGTGATGTGATTTGGTTCACAAGAATGTTTAACCATATCGTCCATTAGTTCAAGCACTGTCTCAAGCTGGTTCTTGTCCTTAAGACTCTTAAAGAACGCGTTGTAAGTTTCCACGTTCGGTCTCACTCTTTTCTTCATCATGTCCTCTTTCAGAGAGAGCGCTTGTTCCAGGTTCCCGAGCTTGCAAAAGGCGTTAATGAGAATGTTGTATATCACTGAGTTCGGGAAGACCTTCGAGTCCGAGCCCATGTCATTGAATAGCTTCATTGCTTCATTCATTTTCCCAGATGAGCAATAAGCTTGGATTATCGCACCGTATGTCTCAACATTTGGAACAAAACCGTCTTCTCTCATCTTCTCCATCATCCTATGAACACTTGTAAAGTCCTTTTGTTTACCGAAATACGAAATAAGTATGTTGTAAGTGACTGAATCAGGCTTCATACCAGCTCTTTCCATATCGGTTAACATCTCGTAAACTTCATCTGCTTTATTCTTATTACAAAACAATCCAATAAGCATGTTATACGCCACCAAATCAAGCGAGAATCCATCTCGTTTCAGTTTCTCAACCATCGTAATTGCATCATGGTCACGTCTAGCTTGGCACAAACCAGAAATCAAACCGTAATATATCTTTGCGTCAGGAGAACATCCAGCTTCAACCATTTGGTCATACCAATGCATAGCCTTGTCAATGTTATTAACGTTGCAATACGCGTTAATCAACGTCATATAAGTAACCACGTTCCTTCTCAATCCGCCTTCCATTTCCATATCCGTTAAGAAAGAAACCGCACTACTCACTCCGTGATACCTGCACATTCCCTTAATCATTGTGTTAAGAGTAACATTATCCGGTTCGATCCCTTCCTCCTTCATTCGAGAAACAACTGATTTCGCCGTGTCAAGTTGTCCCGCTTTGCAATACCCATCAACTAAGCAATTGTATGTTCTTGTATTCGGCACACAATCTTTTTCCATTTTCATCTTGTTCAACAACTCCTCTGCTTCTTTTAATCTCCCTACCTTACAGAGACTGTTGATAAGCATATTGAAATGAATCGAATCAGGTTTGATCGTATTTCCGTTATCACGCATCTGTTCAAACACTTCCAACGCCTCATCGACTCTCAATGACTTACATAAAGTGTTAATGAGAATCCTGAAAGTTACTGCATCCGCTCGAATTCCCATTTCGTCCATCTCGGCAGCGACAAGATTCATTCTACCGATATCCATATTCCGTCCTAACGATGTCAAAAGCGCATTGAAAGGAGCCGTTTTTAATTGAGCTTTAGTTTTCATCAGCTTGCTCAACATTTCCCAAGCTACGCTGGTTTTACCATTCTTGCACAGAGAAGTGATAAACCGACTTAACCAGACACAGTTTGGAGACAAGCCACGAACACCAAATTTCAAAACCAACTCTATAATCTCTTCTTCAGTCACACGTCTTCTCTCTGAATGACCCTTCGAAAGCCACCCGTGGAAAACAATATCCACCGTTGATTCATTTACCATAAAAACAGATTCTCTCTCAAGCATTTCGTCGAGCACCTTCAATGCATCATCCAAAACACCACCTTTAAGTAAAACATCGATGAAAACGTTACGAACGTGAATGTTCTTCAAGCCCGGATCGAGTTCTTCGTATACAAGAACCGACTGATTCACCATTCCAAGACGTCCAAACCAACTGATGAAGAATTTCGCTGCATTGTAAGTAAGCGGAACTTTCTTCTCTTTCGCAATCTCGTAAAGCTGTAGAAGCTTATCTCCAGAATCAGATTCTTTACACGCGAATTCGATAACCGATTGAAACGAAACGGAGAGAGATTCATCACGGTGTTTCAAAAACTGAGATTTCTCGTTCAGGTATTCGAAGAAAGATATTGCATTTGAGTATGAATCCAATCTTCGCGTGATTTGAGAGAAGACTCTAGGCGAAGAAGATATGAGAAGCGAATCAAGAGTTTCGCACGAAACCCAATCATGTTGAGGAATTTCTCGAAGATGCTTCAAAAATTCCTCTGCTACTGATTCTTCTTCAGATTCCGGTTTAATCACAGTCGATGAATCACATTGAACATTAAACCGGCGGAGAAATGGTGAACGATCGAGAAGATACAAGAAATTCCGGCGCCGGTAAACGGAGGAAATCATCTTGAGGTTGAAGAAGAAGAAGAAGTTCATTCAGTAACTAATAAGTTAACTTCTTTATTATGGACCTTAATATTAATGGGCCTTAAGAGAATAATAAGCCCAATTATATTTTATTGTTTGCAGTTTTACTACTAGAGGAGCTTTATTGTGGTGACTATGAAGGCTCCTCCATCTTCTCAGCTGCTGAAGCTGCGGCTGAAGCGGCTTTGTCGAAGCCAAGATTCTGCAACTCGGTTAAAAACCCGTCGAGTTCGCTTGTCGTGATCTTGTAAGGACTATGAGAAGGACCAGGAAACAAGTTTTTAGAGACTTCTTCTTTGTAATCAGTTAAGGCTTTGTTAATCACTTCTCCTACTTTAGCATACTGCTTGCAAAACTTTGGAGTCACCTGTAAATATTAGAGCACAAAAACCTGAAGAACGATGAAAAACAACAAAACGATTGCATTACGAAAACAATGATGATGGTTTAACCTTAGCATGATGTGGATGTTGCATCATACCGAGAAGATCATGGTAAACTAACACCTGCATTTTCAAGAAAACAATCACAAAAAAAAACCGAAAACCGAAAAAAGGAAGAAACTTTTCAATTAAAACCTGTCCACTGCAGAAAGGTCCAGCTCCAATGCCAATGGTTGGAATATTGAGAACTGAGGTTGCAGCAGCAGCTACGGGAGGCGGAACACATTCCAAAACAACCGAGAAACATCCAGCTTCTTGTAAAGCCATTGCGGTCTCAACAACTTTAACAGCACTAGCTATATTTCTACCTTGTGGTCGAAACCCGCCAAGAACGCTTATCGCCTGAGGAGTTAGACCCACATGGCCGATAACCGTTCCTGCCTCAACAATAGCTTTTGCAGCAGTGATCCTAGAAGCTGATCCTCCTTCAAGCTTAATCGCATCCATTCCTCCTTCCTTTAAAACTCTAACCGCCGTATCAACCGCCTAAAGTAGACCAGACCCATCATTAAAAAAACTTAGAACATCATTATCCACCACTGAAATATTTCTCCTCCTCCACACCCAAAATTGAGAAACTTAAATAGCCAATAACACAAAATGTATCATTTGAGACTTGAGTTAATCACACTGTTCAATTGACAAAAAGATTGCTTTTTTAATCAAGAATCTAATTACATAGCCAAGTACTAAGCAAAAGATCATAAATTACCAGAAATGTGGTTCAATTTAGGGTTCTAAAAGACAAAAAAGATTCAATTTTTGATTAGTACCTGACTTGTGCTTGATTCGTAGGTACCAAAAGGCAAATCACCAACAAGGAGAAGCCTTTTTGCGCCACGAGCAACAGCACGACAATGAACAAGCATCTCATCTAAGGTAATAGGAAGAGTTGTGTCATGACCATGAACAACCATGGAAGCTGAATCACCAACAAGACAAACATCGATACCAGCTGTGTCTAAATGAACAGCTGATGGGTAATCGTAAGCAGTTACGACAGTAATAGGCTCTCCTTTTTTATGCTTTTGTCTGAGATGCGTTAACGTCACTCTCTGATTTGGGTTTTGCTGCTTTGGTCCTCCGTATACGGTGTTTTCCGGTAGGTTACTCATGAAACGGACAGAGATTGCTTTAGAGAAACGAGAGCAATTCCTGGTAAGTGAAGAAGCCATTGCTGTATCAATGAATTTTAGTTTAAATTACCTGAAAAGATTCAGTTTTTGAAGAAACCCATAAGAGTCTGTTTCAGAATCTGACGAGTGTTTGATTCAGTTCTGGGTTTGACACACAAATCAAGCATTCTCTTGAACATGTACTTGTAGTCACTATATTTAGTTCATAAACTATAGTTTAGCTAAGTTAGCAAAATCCGTTGTAGTCTAGCTGGTTAGGATACTCGGCTCTCACCCGAGAGACCCGGGTTCGAGTCCCGGCAACGGAGTTTTTTTTCATTTTATTAGAGTAAACCGGTTTCTGGTACAATCTGGTTACGTAAACCAAGAAAAACCCTTTAATCGCCGGAGTTCTGTTTCTCCGTTTTCAAAGTCGACTCCTTTTTTTTTTCTGAGATTTGAGAAATGCAGAGATTGAGATCGAGGTTAGTAGTTGGGTCTCTTTTGGAGAGTCGTGGGTTTTGTACGAGCTCTGATAAGATCGTAGCTTCGGTGCTTTTTGAGAGATTACGCGTTGTGATTCCCAAACCGGATCCTGCTGTTTACACATTTCAGGAGTTCAAGTAAAAAGTCTTTTGCTTTCTCTGTCTTCTTATGTATTTGATTTCATAGACAATTTTTGGGTATTTGATTTTGTTGCATTATTGCAGATTCAATTGGCAACAGCAGTTTCGTCGTAGATACCCAGATGAGTTCTTGGACATAGCTAAGAACAGGTAAATTTCATTACCATTTTCAAAATGTAATGTAGAGAATATAGATTGTATCACTTTAAAAAAAAAAAGTTTCAATTTTTTTTTGTTAATCTTGTTCATTCCCATAAGGTTCTCTTCTAAAGTGTTATCTTGTAGCTTTGTGAGTATTGAGTAGTAGTACCTGAAATTTTATAAGTGTTATGCGCTTATAGGTATTAGTCTCTTGGGCCTAGAAAGGCTTTGGGGAAACTGTGTATAATTCAAAAAAAAAAAAAAAAAAGTGTAGTGAAGCTTGCAAGAAAATTTCATTTTGTGTTTGGTTTATCATTCGACTGTGTGAATACAGAGCCAAAGGTGAGTACCAAATGGACTATGTACCTGCTCCTAGAATAACCGAGGCTGATAAGAAAAACGATAGGAAGTAAGTCGTTATTCGCACCTCTTAAACAGCATGAACTATATTGCCTTCTCTTTCGCTGGTGATTGATATTTAACTACTGGTGATGATATTATTATAGGTCCTGGTATAGAGCTCTTGACAAAAAATTGTATCTACTCGTCTTCGGCAAGCAATATGGAGCTACTAGTGACAAACCTATCTGGCATTTCCCGGAAAAAGTCTATGATTCTGAGCCAACTCTTCGCAAGGTGACGGTTTATTGCATCGATTTCGATTAATAACACTATAAAATTCCGTTCTCGTGTTTATTGTTTTTCTCGATATTTGTAGTGTGCGGAATCTGGTTTGAAGTCGGTCTTAGGAGACTTAACGCACACATACTTTGTTGGAAATGCTCCAATGGCTCACATGGCTATACAAGAAACACCTGATTTCCCATCTTACAAGGTAATAACAACAAAGCTCGAGAGTTAAAAGATTCATCGATTAACATGACGGATTCTTGGTTTTTTCTTCTCTTTTTGTCGTTGTTGTTGTTTTGTAGAGGTTCTTCTTCAAATGCAGTGTAGTAGCAGCGTCGAAATACGATATAAGTAACTGCGAGGACTTTGTGTGGGTAACGAAAGATGAGCTTTTGGAAATCTTCCCTGAGCAAGCTGAATTCTTTAACAAGATGATCATTAGCTAAGTAAGAGTCATACACATCACCAAAAAAAACTCTTTTTGAATCACTTCTTCTTTGAACAGATCTTTCTGGTTTTAGATATAGTGTCTACTAAACATGGTGAGTGGAGGTTATTGTAATAACCAGACCAAACTATTTTAAGTTCAATGAGCACGTTTTAATAAGCCATCGTGAGTAATCATTGTTTTGTATTTACTCTGTAACACAATGAACATATATTATAACTCTTTTTCAGTTTATTACATGAATTGCTTCTAATCAGTATCCTCCACTTGACACGAAAAAGGTGCAAAAATAAATTCTTGACGAAGTCGAAGCCACGATCGAAACAAGAAATACTATATAGATTATCGTATTGAAAAAAAAAAAGAGGATAAAAATACACGTTAATTTTTTCACCATAAATATGTCGGTCAACTTTAGCAAATGCAATGAAGAGACAAGTAAAGTCATATACACCCTAATGTATTTCCCAAACCATGATTTTAAATTAGGAAAAGTATATATGTTTTGCTAATTGCGAAATGTGAAAATCTTATATTTCCATGTAACATGTCCTTCGAATGATTTGCCTAGGGGTAACAAAATGGACGTGTCAAAATGGGTCATTACTTCCGGATTATCCAAACCCAGTTACACGAACCCGTCCACAGTTTTAGCGGATAAGGGTTATATTTTTTACCCATATAAATAAATAGGTTTTGTTAAATTACCATAATGGGTTTATGGGTTTAATGGGTAAATCCATTAGGGTCATGGGTTACCCACGGATTAATCACAAATTTTAAAATCTTATATTTCCATGTAACATGTCCTTCGAATGATTTGCCTAGGGGTGTCAAAATGGTCATTACTTACGGATTACCCAAACCCGGTTACACAAACCCGTCCACAGTTTTAGCGGATATGAGTTATATTTTTTTACTCATATAAATAAATAGGCTTTGTTAGATTACCATAATGGGTTTATGGGTTTAATGGGTAAACCTATTAGGGTCATTGGTTACCCACGGGTTAATCATAAATTTTAAAATAATTAATATATATATATATAAAGATTAGGGTTTTATGGATTTGAGGAAGCAGATGAACTTAACAAAGATTGAAGTGTTTTTTAAAATTAATTACTAGTTTTATTGATTTTATAGTTTTTCTATTTTATTGGTTTTATGGTTTTACAATTTTATTTTAATATACGTAGACATTTTAATTTAATTTTTTTCTTGTTCAAGTTAAAAGCTTTTGTTAGATTTATAATAATATAGAAACTAATTATTTTAATAAATTATTAATAAGAGATTAATTGTAAATCTTAATATATGTTGATTGATTTAATAATCTACTTGATAAAAATATAATATTGAAAGGATAATAAAATTTGTTTGATATAAGTGTCAAAATATAATTAGGAATTGTTTTTAACACACATCAAAATCTAAACCGATAAATTGACACGTGTCCACAATCGTATTAATTTATATAATAAGATAGATATTGTGCTTTTTAAAATTCGGACAAGCAAAGAAGTGAGACCGCACGTCATGACCTTGATATGGTCCAAAGCAAACGGATCTTTCCTTATAGTATGCATGATGGTGTTTGTATTCTATTCCTTTTTTTTACAATAAATAATTGTTTCCTTTTTACAAAATAATAAAATAATGTCACGGCTCCGGCATTTAAGGTATATCCTTAAAGATATCAAAGAGATCGGTGACCAAAAAAAAAAAGAGAGAAGGATCATTTGTAAGAATTAATCCAAAAAAAAAAAAAAGAGAGAGAATGGCTTCATCGGATGATCAGAAGG